>OZ005740.1:103188680-103276180 GCA_963930735.1 Dioctria linearis
AGGCCCTGCAAGCTTTCGTGTTCATGCATAATATTGCAAGCTTACTTGCAAACTTCTTTGAAAGCATCAATAATGGACGGGAAAGAAGGAAAATTTAAAATTCTTACATATTGAATTTGAAGCTACATATAGTGTGACGTATGAACTAAAAAGAGTACTTTAATGACTAACATAATGTTTATTCATATTAAAAGAAAAATTTGGTAAAAACGATGTGAGTTTTTCTTAATATAACACAACCAATACGGCCGAGAGACCTTAGGGTTTCCTAAGGTACTTTCTCCGAGGATCCAATGCCGTGGCATCATACCCGTAATTACCGTAATGTATGATTCGTTACACTAAAACCGTTCAAAAACTGAGCAAATAACATAGAAAGAAAATGCAAAGGACTTTAAGAAATACAAAAATTTCACCCACACTCTTTCAATCTTACATCGCATTCCAGCAGAATTCTAAAGTCCAGCAGCATGTGCACGGCAGATACAATCCAAAAAATACAGTACGTTTATTTATGGGAAAGTACACAAAATATTGTAATCTTTTATGAGTAGAAGTTACTAGAATTGGCACTAGATAAGACGTGTTTAACAAGTTTAATCGTAGAACAGGAAATTAGCAAGTATGTATTCAATCAGATTAGTTTATATGAATTAAAATTTTTAATCAAAAACTAAAAAGAATTATATGCACCAGAATTACAAAAATTACGAAAATACAAAATTACAAAGTTGCAACGTTATGTGGTTTCAAAAGTAATTGATGAAGATAACTAGGACAGATGAGATTTAATAAGTATCCTGAATGCACTGACAGTGTTCGGCAGCTTTAATATTGGATGGTAAAGGAGTTCCATAAACGATGGTATAGACCAAAAAAGAACTCTCTATGATAGATTTCCGAAAAATGAGGCATCATTAGGGTCTAATTTCTCGCAGATGTTGAAAGCTCGAATAATACTCGCAATAGTAGGGTTTGCTAATTTTTTGTAGATTCCCTAAAAATATTAACGCACGTTGGTTTACATAATCGTTCAACCAGCAACCAGTAATGGAGGCCGTAGATGTGAAACATTGACGCATGTGCGTAGCCTAAAACTGAAACGAATACAATCATTAACACTAACTAGTTTTTCAAAAACGATGCTGCCATAAGTAAAATAAGGGATAATCAGTGTTTTAGCAAGTTCTAGCTTGCGATCAGTTGACAGAATTATTAGCTGAAAGCCATAGTTTTCGCTAGCCACTATAGGTTTTTCCAGCACAGTTCCCAAATTAGTTGTTTTCCTTGCAACGGGTATTGTAACAGTTGAAATAAAAATATACATTGCTGCTTAAACGAATTTAAGACTGATTCAAGCAGTTGCGACCCCGCATTTAATCGAAATATCCATACATCTTGTTGTGCATGTAGATAATTTATTTATGCGCTGACGAGCAGTGGGGGATCAATCCTCGATCTTTGGGGTACTCTACATATTGATGGTAGAGACGATGACAGAGAGTAATTTATTTTTGTACGCTGACTGCGCCCCACAAAGAAATTGACTATCATGGAGATAGCTAAACGTACTGAAGCAAATCTGGTCGAGAGCTACAGAATGTTATTGTTTGATACTATCAAATACCTTGGAGAAATCGTGAAGAACGAGGACAGTATTGTCATCCAACTCCATGTCTAATATCGGTGGTAACTTTTAAGACTCAAGTCTCACACCTGTGTGGAAACCAAAAACCAGATTGCCAATATGATAAGAGATTAATACTCTCGATGTGCTCAAGCATCTAACCGTACATAATGGTATATATAAATTGAATAAGCTCATCTAAGCAAATCCCGCGGAAACAAAAGGAATCTGATATATTTGGATGTAAAGGTAATACTGCTTGGTCTTAAGAATAATGATTCCTCGTAATGACCATAAGTTGTATTACAGCTTACACCCGGATTAAGCATGCAGCTAAATTAGTCCTTGCCACATTCTTCTTAATATTAGCAAAAGAATTTTTGGTCGAACAATAGTGTTAAGCTTCCTCTTATACTGTCGGCATTTTCCATTCCTTATAGCAATCTTATATCAATACAGAGAAAGAGACACCCCATGGCAAAAGAATGCATTCGCTAAGGACCTTTATCAATACTACTCGATCGTCCTCATTCGCATTCGAGTTCTAAAGAAATATTGTTAATTAAAAATTTAAGAAAAAACTGAATTCTTGCTTACATTAAAAAAATATTTACAAAAAAATGTGGTTGGTATCCATGATATACATAGCCGAGATCAGTGAATTATTGAGGTTTGCTACGAGCTCTTCTCATACATGACTTTGTTAGTATAGGCGTCGATGTCTAGGTATTTCTTGTCTGTGTTTCCAGTGTAAATATTTATGGGCATCTAATAAAAAATGAGAGGTCGTTAAAGGAATTCACAGTGCACGAATTCTGTATAACCTTGATGGGAGAGCATTCCGAGAACGTGCATGACTAGCCTTGTAAAACGTGGAAAAAACGTCTTGTTCCGATGCGATTTTGTGAAATTATGCAAATCTCTGAAGTACTGAAGAAGTAGACTAATGCTTTTTTCCTATCCTGCTATTAAGTCCTAGAAAATTTAACTGCCGGATGTGAAGTAAGGAAGGATTAATGTTTTAACCAAATATAAGAGGGCCTCCTTGACAAAACACTGGCTGGGAGCCAGATCCTACGGATCCGGAGTAAATGTTTCTAATTTATTAATTAATATTATCACAGCACTTCATGCATTGATTCAATACTATACCAAGATCTTTCCCATTACTAACCAAAGCTAGAGCTACAGGTCGAATATCAAGCGGATGCTCAAATCATCTCATTAATACGTACGATATCATAAGCCAATAGGTTTGATCAGATCTAGCTGCACATCGCCGGTTCATAAGTAAAGCCTAACATCGCGAACAAGCTGAGGAAGGTCGTTGATAAATGTGTAAAATTACAGCGGCCGCAATATCGATCTCTGAGGCATACCAATCGAGGAAGAAGTGACTTTGGGGTATGCTAATTCACCTGAATTGCCCGACGGGAACTTAATTTTCAGTAGAATTTCTGTTCTACTAATTGTATTGAGTGAATTGGTTCCAAGTGTTGAGAAGTGGAATTTGACATTAATATCACTACTTGCATACTTGCAATTTACCACAGCTTTGTTGCTGTTTTCTGTGATTGTTTACGTTTTGTACATGCATGTAGGATACTATGTATTGGTTATAATTCATTTTCATTTTATAGCAATTCTTTATAAAATTCATTAATTATCAGTAATCTAATTCATTTCATATTATTATCATTTCAGAACTTCATTGATATGAGCCCTGGACCTGATATTCGACGAGGAGTTCGAGGTATGTTTACTGGAACTTCTGGTTTAAGATACGTGTATCAGATTTGGACGATTTTTTGCTAATCCTTTCCCTTTCTTCTTTTCCAGGTTCTTCGCCGCTGAGCAATAGGAGCATATAATGTTAGTTGCTGAATATGAACCATACCTGCAGGACTAACAGGTACCCTTGATTTTTCTTATTGTTCGGGATCAAGAAACAGGGACTCCCCTCCTCTACTAGTCACTCCAGCCAATACACCGTTCATACAGCTCCCATTCCTATAACTTGAAGTCTTTCTGTCTAGCCCTCTGACAGGTCTAGTCATAAATTGAAAGGTACCCGATCAAAAAAGGTGGTTAGAAAGAAGAAGGAGAAGGTGTGTAAAAGAAAAAATCAATTTTTATTTCTTCGTTGATTGCGACAAAACTAGTTACTTATTTACTACGCCCTCGGCGTTTGGGGGGGGGGGGGTGAAATTTCGCACTTTAAACGGTTATAGCGGGGGGAGGAGAAGTCAGATCGGGAAGTTTGATTGCTTAAATAAAAGCTGCTGACGGGGGATATACGTGGCAGAAATTTCATCTCTTCGGGGAGGAAGAGGGGGGGGGGGGTCTGTGGGGCCGAAAATCAATACGCTATAACTTTCTTATTTGACCTCGCAGTATAACCAAGTGTATCCTTAAACTTTATGAAAAAATCAGGGCTTTTTAAAACTGATTTAATTTTTTGAAATTGTACTAGAACAAAAATACTTAATCGGCCCACTCCCCCTATAAGCATGTGGGTTTTTTCGGAACCTCTTAGAAACAGTTTTACCCCTCCTCTATCGATCCCCATTTACAATTTTGCTCTACTACTAAATTTCGAATTTCCCCATTGTAGTACTAGATGCAGAAAACATACCTGCATAACTTCCGTAAATTAAGTCCAATCGAGAACGGTTTTCACCGTTATCACTTGACAATCAACAGCTACAATTCGTAGAACAATGGCGTCATTTTTTACAATGGAGGGGGCATGAAAATTGGGGGGGAGGCACATGCTGTATATCAAATTAAAGGTCTCGGTGAGTACTATCTCATGGTATTTTTTCGATCAACTTTATTTTAATCCCTTTTTTGACATTTTTCCCTACGCCACTGAAAATGTTTACCTACCTTTGGTCACATATACCCCACATACTATGTTTTTTCTACATTTGACATCATTATATGTACTAGGGAAATTATCTACACGTCTTGGCCTTTCTTATGGGAAAAACCGGGAGTAATCACCGTTACAAGCTGCACCTATAAGTTGAAATTTAGTACAAATTTTATGATGTATTTTTACCTTAATTTATTGCTTTTACCTTTTTCGCCATAGGTCGGTCAAATATTAACCCGATTTCAATGACTCAAAGGTTTAGGGATAGGCTGCAATGGTCCATCGAATGGTGTACTACGTTTTTCGATATAATCACCCCTTTAAGAAGGGGGAGGGGAATTATCGCTTTTCGATAATCAATCGGTATTGAGGTGTCGGATCGGGAAACTGAGTATGCAGTTCTACGCATCTAGTTAGTAGCTATCTTTTATGGAAGAACACTTTTTTCCCGGGGGTACTTTGGAGTAGTGGGTAGGTACCCTCGGAGGGGGATGAGATCCACTATATCATATCGCATATCATATGAAAGGTCTTAACAAGTACTATTGAACTGTGTGCATCATTTTCCAATTTAGTAAACTTTGCTCTAACAAATTTCTCAAATTACATGTCTGTACATAAATAGGGTCATATGATTCTATATTATTCCCCCACACCATAGGTTAGCGTTTCTTACTCTTTTATCGAAAAAAGGGATCATATGATTCTATATTATTCTCCACACCATAGGTACGTTGTTTACTCTTTTATCGAAAAAGGGGGGTTCGGGGGATGAAACCCCCCGTTACGCGAAAGGTTTTACCTTAAATACAAGTGATCAGTGCTATTCGAATTTATCAATATTTATGGATAGTAACAAATAGGATCATATGATTCTATATTATTCCCCACACCATAGGTGCGTTTTTTACTCCTTTATCGAAAAAGGGGGTTCGGGGGTGTAACCCCCGTTAGTGAAAGGCTTTCCATTAAATATAGTAATTAGCGCGACTTTAATTTAGCATTACGGCGACGATCCAGACTTTTAAGAAGCATTATTCGGTTAAAAATTTTCTTTCGATAGCGTTTGTGTTATACGATACGACTCCACTCTTTTGTCCATTACTCTACACCTACTTGACGTTTCTCTTCATTCCTTTGTACATGGTAGACAACTGTCATGTGTTCATAGGTAAGCATGTTTCCAGCACCTCTCCTCACCCCTACCTTGCCCCACCCTACCATATCATACCAATCGACACAACTGTACAATACAACTGTAAATTCACCATTATGCCTCCACTCTTTTGTCCATTATCCTTCACCCTCTTGACTGTTTCTCTTCATTCTTTCTGCATATGGTAGCCAACCCCTGTTCTCTTCATAGGAAAGTGTGTCCCCCACCCCTCCGCACCCCTCCTCTCTCACTACCAATTTACATATTGAAAAATTGACCAACATGCCTCCACTCTTTCTTCCATAACTCCTCACTCTCCCCACCGATTGTCTTCATTCTTTTTGCATATGGTAGCTAACCCACCCACCCTCAATAGGCAAAGGTGCTTTTCCCCCACCCCCACCATAGGCGATGCGTAGCGAAATTTCCTCGAAAGCAAATGACAATTTTCTATATCCTGAATAGCCTAATGAGCACGACTCATCAGAAAACTGGTTTTATATCACCAAGTGACCGTAATAAAAGCTACTCAAATAAACACTAAAATAATGATTTTTGTGGTATGAGTCCCGCTTGAAAGATTATTGAATATTATTTTATGAAACTCTCTAGATTCATCATTGAGTTACATATGGTTGATAGGGAATCGTATAAGCTACCAAATAATTAAAAAAAAAAACATTTATTAGAAATTTTGGGTAAATCGCTCCCAAAGTAAGAAATTTGTAAACAAAAGACAGAAATCCCATTTTTGACATTTTTTTATTTCGAAAGTATCGATACTGAATGAATGGGCAATATATGTTCTTAAAGTGAAAGATATTGTAAGTTAAACAAAATTTATTTCAGTTTTCCACGCCATTTCCATCTTGCATGCATTAAAATTCAAAAGTCTACACTTTCCGGTACACAAAAGAGTGTTGCCAGCATAACTCGGAAACAACGCTGTTATGAACTTATTGATAAACGAAAACTTTAAGACACGATATGTCAATTCTTGTAATTGACATATAGTGATCTACGTTTATAAATCACACTAGTCGTCAATTCCGATAATCGACATGGACATTTGTGGTGTTCTGAAAATTTAAAATGGTGGTGGGTAGTGTAGCGATAAAAAGAGATATCATTAGTTATCATTCATTTTTAATCATCAATTCACTTAATTTAAAATATTCAATAATTCTACGCTTAGTTCAATTTTAGCACAATTTAACTTTAAAAATAATTTTTTTTTAATGTAAAATACAAAAATTAATCTTTACTCAAATATATTTCTGACTGACACACGCATGTATTTTTTTTTTATTCACTTCTTATCTATGTATATATTTTACAAACAAATTTCACTCTTAACTAAATTACTTAAAATTAATCGCAATAATTGATTTTAGCCAAATCTTTATTGTTAAGACATGTCTTGCCAAAAATACCATAAAGGCATGTCTTCGGCAAAATGTCACCACAATAAAAATTGTACTTTAATCTATTTATACCTAATAACTGCTGAAATGAAAAGAGTAATATTTATTAATGTTAAAAATTCAATTTGATTAGTTAATTTGTGACCAGTAATTATACCTTATGGCATGCAATTACCATTTGTCCCTTAACCTCAAATTGTTTAGAAAATTGAGTAAAATGATTACCTTCTTGATGAGTATAAACCAATTAAATTGGCCAGAAAATACTTAATGGTTAACTTCTTTTGCCGATCCGTATAATTCACAACTTGAACTGGCAACCAATTGTAAAAACCACAAATCCCAATTAAATTCGTAGGTGAACTTGATGAACACTTTATAAATTTTCTAAGTTCAGAAAAAACACTAATAAACTATTGATTTTACCACAAACTATTGATTTTAATTTATAGACTTGCATATATAGTAATTTATGACCAGCTTGGCATATTTTAACTAGATGACAACTCGAAAGAAAAAGAGATCGAATGAAGGAATGACACGCCTTTTATAGACAGATTTGTTTCAATTTCACTATCCATAATGTGAAATTATCAAAATATTGCCCTTTTGTATATAAATTAAGACTTTTGATTATAATTGGTATATGCCAAAATGAATTTTACATTTTTTGCATGTTTACCATAAGAATTTAATCTTAATTTCTTGATTTTTATTAATTTTTACGAATTTCTGGTCTACTTTATCGGCGCGCCATTTTTAGTCATTCAACTAATTCCTTTCATGACTTTTGCTGTTTTGTCTTGTTCGCACGGTACTTCTCTTCGCACTCATTAGTGCCAATTATAATTGTAAATATCGCGAATTACGCGAATCCCGCGAAAAATACCGCGAAACGAACGCGACCATTAGAATCGCGCGAAGATTCTACCCCGGTTTAGCATGTTAAATGTCATGGCAACATGAAGTTTCGCCGTGTTTATAAAACGAGAAGTGTCAAACGCGCGCGAAGTGATTTTATTAAATTTCTTGAATTTAATAGTGTATTGTGTAGTGTTTTCTGTTGTTTTCATCGAGGGATGTTATAATCTTCAGGTATGCACTACCAGTTTGTGGATTTATTGTATTTTATGGTGTTTTCAAGGTTGGTGGATACCTGTACAGGTGAGCTTGTTTGGGTGTTTTCTCACCTGAAATGTCCACTAATCTTCAGTAAAATCTTATCAGTTACCTGATTGATAAGTTCTATGTGTTTTTTTTATCTTGTGGCAGGTGAATTGATTGAATTGTAATTAATTTAGTCGTACTTCCCTGCATTCAATGTTATTTGTTTTGGTGTTGTTGGGATGAAAAAAAAATAGTCTTGCATGCTGTATAGTTGTAAATTTATTTGTTCATTAGTTCATTTGTTACTTTGTTTATTAATAGTTCAAATTTTGTATTTCAATTATTTATCTTCCTTTCCTTTTTTCTCGTTTTAGATCATCGAGGGATCTTTGCACCTGTGGCATACTCCAGGTGTCGGTAACTTTGGTTGCATACCTTTTATTTTACCGTGATGAATTCCCCCTCTTTCTTTTCAGGTTCGTCGAACAACGCAATGTGGGGCAAAACTTCATAAGGATTTTTTTCTTAGCTCGATCCCAGCTTCTTAAGTTTAGCGTATGTAACCATACTTTTGCAGCACCCTGTATATTATGCATTTTGGCGGGAAAATCGTTAGGATTTGAAAAAATAAGGATCTTTTTTCCAATTAATTTTTTTGCGTTTAGCGTCCTACAACTTCCGACAGAAGGTGACAGGGGGACATTCATTGGTGTATATTGGTGTATATCAAGAAAGTTACAGGGTGTAAAGTGGAAGCAGTACTAAAAATCTTAAGCCCCCTACCACCGAAACGACACGTCTTACCACCCCTTTATATCATAATTTTTTGCTTGTATCCACCTCATCTATCAAACCCTTGAGCTAGCTGCACCAATTATGAAACACCCTGTATATTTCGACACTGCTTGAGAACGTGTCAACGTAGAGAGTTGAAATTTTGTGCACGGTGTAATAATAATAGTAATAGTAAATATAATTTCAAAAATGGTCTAAATCGGGCAAACCCATCTTGGTATTGCCATATCAAAATTTAGGTTTTTCTACGTATACTAGACGTTTTTATTGTATTGATGGTTTCATCATAAGAATTGGTCTTAGATCAATTCTAGCTTTTTTAATTATAATTTACTACATAATGGGCACGAAGACAAAAGGGTACAGTGGACGTATATTGGGATTTATTTACACAGGCGCGCGGGTAGAACTACCTTTCCCGCACATAAAGTGTTAATGTTCATTTTTCTGTCTTTTTTTTTAGAAATGTAACCTAGTGATGCTGGTTTAGATCGCATATGGGATGGAGGATACTATGTACCATATTGTGTACATAGGTAAATGTGTTTGTGGTATATTCCCAGACCATAATTGATCTGAGATTACACCTTTCTGTCGACCTTTTTATAATTTATGTTTATGCTTTTTAGGGATGATCTTTTAGAGTGGCCAGTGCATAAGCGTTGTGCTATAAAAACTATAATTTTTAGCGAGCAAATGTGCACTGCATTTAATACAGTTCACCAACGCTTTTGTATGCTTATTCCAGCTTGGATTACTAAGGTAATGTTGCTTATAGTATATATCTTTTGGTTTACAAGAAATGTTGTGTGTTGACGGAACACTTTCATAAAACCTGTAATATTCCTTAAACATTATATAGCAAGATCAGTTATTTTAGTCTTATGCAGTTGCAGAGGACATATTTGGCCGTTTCGTGATCTTCTATGCAAAAGCGATAGTTCTCATTACTGACTTGGCCCACCTACTTAAGATGGTATCTAAGTGGGCAATTCCCCGTGAATAGGCCTGTTATTAGCTTTGTCTTATGTTGTGAGAACGTTCTAAATTATGTTGATTTTCTCAGCTTTAGAAATACATAAATTTGATTCTATTTTCTCAAAGCCTGACTTGTTCGAAAAGTAGCTTATTTTTTGTATTCTCAGAATCGCTCAAAATCATATGGCTGGTTCCTTTGCAAAGTGGTCCTAATCTCGTTGCTCTCAATATATTTATATCCAAGCATCAGTGAGATCTAACTGATTTCAGCTAGTTGCTTCAAGATAGTAAGACAGCTCCAAGTCAGCTCAATTGTCCGTTAAACGCTTTGAGAGCTACCAATCTCTCCGACTTAATGTATATCTTGGATCTATACAAATTTGCTGATTTCGGGAGCGGAATGTTCTATACAGTGACTCTCTGCTCGGTAAGACCATATGTGCCTTAGCGTAGCGGGTAGATATATTACATACACGGCTACATGACCTCTTATTTTAAATTCATCCATACACTATTTAAGATGATCTTTTCCAGCAGGTCTAGGTAGTTGCCGTAATGAACAATGGCATTTGCCTGAAATCACTTTGAACTGTGTTTTGAAGTTTCACAGCCGAGATAGAGCCATTGAATATTCTAGAAATTCCTCAAGAGAGAATTTGCTATTCGTAATCTTATTGCACTACAGGCGGCCTCCATCTTTATCATGGAAGGAGGGTCGGTATAAGCTCTAACCTGCGATCGTGTTTGATTCTTTCTATCATGTGAGACATCGTTTGAAAACTGACTTTCAAGGACTGCAAAACAAAATATATATATTTTTTGGTGATTTGGTTATAAAGATTTAATCCAAAATGTGTTAAAAACAACTTTCCCTCCTGATTATCTAGGTTGTTAAATCTAAAATTTAGAGATTAGCTCCTATTGAGTCATAATAATTACAAATTTTTATTTTTTATGTATATTGGCCCTTTAATAAAAAAAACGTTATAAAATGAATCTTAAAATAAAAAAACACGAGAAACAGTGGCTTTGTATAAAGGGTAGAAAAGGCTCTAAATAACTAATATAAGGATAACAAAAATCAATAAGGACAACAAGATAAACTAAGCACCAACGTTCAAAGGGAAAAAAAGCGTACTAACCCAAAGTTCTCAAAAGAGACAATATAAACAGATATAAAAGTTTTGAGCAATGCCTAAAAGATGAAATACAAACAATTTATTACTTGTCCTTATTTTAACAATAGGGTAAGTGGGAGTTCCAAGAAGTTTCAAATTTCCAAATATTATCTCATAACAATTATTTCCTAAACGATCGAATTGTTAACATATAAATCTTACACCGAGACCGAAACCGCATTAAAAATAAGAAATCGAACGAACGAAAAAAGTTACGTGGTACCGTTATGGAGTTTCGCGAGAGCAGCCTGTAGTATCATAGACCTCTGCAAACTGCTCTCATCATCCCTCCAGCTAAGCATCTCCAACAGAATACCTGTCCTTCCCATAGCACTTGCAATGATTCGCAAGCGGAGGGAAGCCCCGTGGACTAGTGTCGCAAATGCTGTGGTCTGCTATCACCAGCGAACCACGATAGTGGTTGCCACGTGCAGTTCAATGTGTCTACGATCATTGCCAGATATTCAAGACGTAAACGTCTCTTCAATCTGTCAAGTGGCGCTTAAGTGCGTGTTGTTGTGGGTCAATGTTCTGATTCCCATCTTTAACTCGCATGCAGTACAAGTGAATTGCAGATTTCGCCAGTGGTAACACAAAGCCAACCAAACAATTCACCCGACTACACACCTGTGGTCCCAAATATAAACGATGTTCTAGTAATGCCAAAATACGGGTGGATCAACTGACACATACCGCGCGCGAGTTTCATTAGATTGTGCAAAGCTGGGCAAGTGAAGAAGCTGCGAAAAAGGGTGCCTTCACCAGCATAAACTGTGCAGATCATTTGAATTCAATATCCAATATGTGATAACTGCTCAGGATGCACAAGACTGTAATGCAGTAATTTGAGTGCTACATCAGTATCTTGGTAATTAGAAGGATAATTGTAGACTACTCTGCAAGTTATACCTCCCTTTACATCCACATTCACCCCGAGGTATGTCCGCCATCTGTTGCATCCTGTATACTCCGGAGGTCTTATTAAAATAAGCACGTTACGGAGCAAACGTGTTGGAAGTGTGTGAAGTGGTCTGTTTACATCGAAAGCATCTTCCAACTTAGTGCCAATATCACTGGTCCTAAGTTTGAGAAATTTCTCCCCCGCTGAAGCAGCCAGGTCATGTAGTTGTAGAGTGTTAGTGTTTTTTGACAGTTTCCGGAGATATCAAAATTATCTCCGAGAACTAGCAGTGGATGCGTGAATCTGTTAATTCAGGATAGAGCCTGATTGAAATCGACGCGATTTGCGTGTACCGTAGCGCATTCCATTTAAGGTGAAATGCTGGCCTGATTCTGCCCCAGGTCTGAATCGTTGAGATTAGATTCTGTGACCAGTCACAAGGACAGGGTGGTCGAACACAGAGCAGGTAGTAATACTCCCCTATGCCGGTACTTCCCAGTACATTCATCCACAGTTAAAAAATCAAGGTGTCGCTCTGGCAAAACACTCGTTGGAATACACGCAAGTTAGTGAGACCTTATCCACCTATCTTATCTAGCAGACAGAGCGTGCTTTCAGCTACCCATTGTCTTCCGCACCAAAAGGCATCTATCGGCTTTGCTTGAGGAAGACCTACGAAGCCTTCATCAAACGTCTCGTACTTTAGCAGATGAACGATGGACGAGGTAATCAAATAGTTTATCACGACTGACCTCCCAATTAAGGATAATGTAAATAGTCGCGTACGCCATGAGTTTACAGCTCCTTCAGGGCAATGCGGTTATTACTTGATTTACTTTCGCGTCCGATATACACACCTAAATACTTCAGGCAAGTATTAGTCCATTGGATGTTCAGTAGAGTATCTGTACGATCTCTCCACCACCTTCCACACCACAAGCCTTGACTCTTACTATGATTGCTTTTAGCGCCCGGTATAAGTTCGTACTCTTCGCAAACAGCAGGAGTGACCGGAAAAGCTTGATCTCTTATCACGAAAATAGAAAGGTCATCTGCATATGGCAACATAAGAGGCCTATCAGTGGTATATGAACAGAATATTGTGCGAGAATTCGACGAAGACTCAGACCAGTAGCAGCTCCAACGAAAGATCATAAAGCGCATACCTGACAAACGATAGCCCTGTGCGATACCTCGATGAAACGGGATAGGACCCAGAGCTTGACCTTGATGCTTAATCAAAATCTGCTGAATCTCTATACAGTTTTTCGACGATATCGAGCCACCTATGTGGAAACCGTAATGCCTCGAGAGCAGTCAAGAGATTCTCGTGTGAGACGCTATCAAAAGCCTTTTGTTGATCTCGTGAAATCATGGCCGTTTGTGCACCTGCTTCTTCATTGTAGGCAAACAAATGCTTGGCTAACGCGATGTTGTCGTAGACACTACGATCAGGTACACAATAGGACTGTTCCGGGTGTACTGCCGAAGCAATCACAAAGCGAAGTATCGCCCCTAATCCTTTGCAGACGATTCTGTAGTCCACATTGCATAGGGTTACTGGGCTCCAGTCCCCAATCCTCGGAAACTGTTCCTTCTTTGGAATCAAGCGCATAACAGACCTCCTTCAGCTAGAAGGAAATCCTGAATGTGTCTCAACCGCAGTATAGAAGACTTCCAAAATGTCAGGAATTAATAAATTCCTGAAATGAATAAAGAATTCTGGAGTCGAGGATCTTGTCGACGTCGATTCAGAATAGAGACTACTGTAGGTATCTCCAAAATTTTCTGATAGCTGTTGTCCGTTGGGGACTTCGCCAGATTCATCAACTATCGATTTGACTTCGCAAGAAGCAGTACGTCGTCTAGTTGCCTGGAAGATATACTCGGTTGGAGACTCACTTCGTCATGCTTTTTTCCGCGAGTTCTATCCGATTCAATTAAATGTACAGCAATATAGTATAATATCTGTATATGACGTAAATAATGATTTTTTTAACATCTGAAGTGCGTTGTCAGTATGTTCGTTTTTTGAAATCATTCACCATTCGAAAGAACGAGATTGCAAATTCAAGAAAGTCTCCAAAGTAACAGCTCATAACTCTCCCGCTACAACGAGAGGTGCAGCGAAGAACCTGCGGAGTGAGGTTGACGGTACCGACTGCGCTCAGTCTAGCAGATCGAGTTCAGTTAGTTCCGTGGATCGCTTTGAACTTCTTGAAAAAACTATAGTGAACAAGCTGATCGATTATTATATCGGAGAGGTGTGAAGCATTTGCAGATCGAATAACCCAAAAAATCGATAGCATACACGGAAAGAATTTTTTACTAACATTAAATCTTCGATTTATTAAACACAGTGATCAATTTAATCAAAATTTTGTTAATATTAAAACTTGTTGTCTAGTATCGAGAAAGTTGAAGTTTTCAAAATTTATTCTAATTTACTAAAAACTATCAAATTCTTCTCGAATATAATTTTGAAAAAGTTTTTTGAATTTAATCAATAATTTATTAATATCCCTTTCTGTGTGAAAATATGGTAAAAATTTAAACTTAAGTGTTAGAATCAATTACTTGCTAGAACTCAATAAACATCATACAAATAAATAGAATTTAGCAAACGTTTATTAAATTTCAGGAATAATTTCCTTAATTTCAATAAATGAATGACATATAGGTTTTTTGCTATTTGATAAAATCAAACGGTTAATTTAGTGTTGTTATGCATTACTTTCAAAAATATACATGTGTCAGTGGGCAACAATAGAAAACTTTTAAGAATGTGTGAGAACACACAAGTAAATTAGTTTTCAACTGCTTATATTTATTTTCATTTGGACGCCGACTTTATTCAAGTAAAGAAGTTTGCTCCAAGTCAAGCTTTATACCGTTCTTCCTGGTACTTGTGAAAAAATAATTAAATTTTCTAAATATATTGTGCGTGTTTTGTGTGTGGAGTTCAACGCTATTGTGAGGTAAGTGAATAAATTATTATATATATTACACTAGTAGCGATCAGTATTGACTGATGTTTTTAAAAACAAGTGAGCACATTCGTGCACCGTTGCTGCCACTACTTCACCCTACTTTACCCCCGTTTCAAAATGGAAGATCACAGTTTCGTCGCAAGATTCATTAATTTGGGAACGCTTAATGACCATCCCAATGCTCTGTATCAGATTTTAGAAGAATGGAATTTAACGAGCCTTTAAAATTTTTATTAGTAATTTTTTTCTTTTTTGCTGATATTAAATTAATTTTTCGCAAGAGCATCGCTATATTTCTCTACATATATTTTTCTTTTTTAAGACACATAATAAATTATATATGCTTATTTAAATATTTTATAGAGAAAGGGATAGATTGCAATTTATTTCATTTGATAACAGAAAAAGATCTAGATAGAATTTTCGCACAGAACGAGTCGGGCAATTTAATACAATTCCGAGAAAAATTATGCAAGTGGCGAGTTGCTAATGTAAATTTAATAAAATTGTTTTAATTTCCATTAATTAATGTAAATCAAAGGGATATACTGAAAGTTTGGAATATGGAAGCAATCCCGTGGAAGCTTGCTTTCAATATATTTATAATTGTGTATCAACATCCCAATCTTCCGCTTCTTCTACAATAACTTCAGTGTCTTCACGTACAACTTCATCGCTCTGCACTGAATTACCGCCAAGGTTAAAAGATTTTGTATGTATATGACATATATTAATTCCTCTATTTAATTATTTTTATTTTAAGGATCTTGCCTACTACTTAGAACATTCTGGAAAACTTATTTTACAATCGACGGAGAACGATGTGCTTTCTTCTGCTTGTAGAGAGAAATTAATTAAGGACATAGTTAAGCATTACGTGGACCAAAACACATTTTTACACGAAGATAATTATAAAGAAATAACAAGTCAAATATGCACAAAATTCAACAAAGAACGTGAGGTAACTTAACTTTACTAACATTACGTACCTTTTAATTTTAAGTAATAGAAATACAATTTTAGGAAACATATTATTTCAAAACAGGAAAATACCCTACTGGACGGCTATATTCCACTTACAAAAACTGCGTATCCAAACTAAGGAAAAGTGGACTTTTTCCAATAGAAAAAAAAAAAAAAAAACATCGAAGCCAATGAAGATTTATCAGAAAGTAAGACATTTTTATATTTATTTTTTGTTTGCAAAATGGGTAATGTTTATTACTTTATTATTACAGAATTTTACTGAAATATTTTATCATTCCCTTTAAGGTTGTGTAGAGTAGAAGAATATTTTGACGAAGATCAGATATGGTTGAAGCATCATTCTAAGACTTCGTCTGTTGTGGAGACAAATTGGGAAGGAACTACACATATTCGAAAAATCGCGTTTTTAGCAAGGAACGGAACATATCTTATATTTTGAGTTGTTGGCCCGCATACATGCATTCTAATGGAGCTAGACTTGTAAAAATATCCTAAATTTTAATTCTGTCAAATTATATTTCTGGACTTTTCACAGGTTGATATTGATTTCAAATTTTTATATCCTGGTAAAGACTGCAATTTGTTAGAGAAGTGGCCTAAATTTTGTAAGGATATTCTCGACGTATTTCGGGAACAAGTTAAGGACAAAAAATCTTCACTAATTCTTGTTAAATTAATTTTAAAATATACATATATATTAATATAATTAGGTATACTGAATAAATTGATTACAATTTACATGGAAACAACTGGTTTCTATTTCTAGATTTTCCCACGATTTTTTTTTAGCAATAAATGATAAATAATTTGATAGATTCATTAATTAAAAGCTTTGCTCAAATAAACATACCTGCATGAAGCATATAGATTCTCTCATGAAAAGCTATTCTAGAGAAGAGCACACCTGCACAAAGTAAATTAATAAACGTGTATACTACTACAATAAATTAAATCTAGAATTAGTTTTCTTGATCTATACGTTTTATGGTATAAATTTTAGCAAAACTTAAATTCAATTCATTATTGGCAAAATAAGATAGTTATAGACATTTCATTTACTTATATTAATCTTTCAATGTTTAATTCAAGTAAACAGGTCGCTTGAATCTGGCATAAAGGTTTTCTGAATATAGGAAAGCGAGCATCAGTATGAATTTTCAACATGTCTAGTTTTATTCTATTAATGCTAGAAGTAAGAAAATATGACCGCTTGAATTTAGTTTAATTTACTTGATAATGATACAAGCACCCAAAAGTTGAATCAAGAAAATGTTTTCTAGAAAATAATAAAAATTTACTTGGCGCAAAATCAACAGCTTTTTTACTTGATTTTTATCTATATTTGCTTAATATCAGTAAATTATTCTCTCCGTGTAGTGTCATCTACCCATAAGGAAATTCCGAAAGTTAACAAGGATCATGAACACCTTAAAGCTGAAATTAATACGATTCACATCGAGCTTTATAGTGTACGCCGTGAAAATATACTTGATCACTGGTTTACCTCAATGCCCTAATGAATGTCCTCATCAGCTACTCTCAGATATTTGTACGAACATTTCGAATACTGGCACGTCATCAAGGGAAACGTAATGTAAAGTACAAGCCATTAATTCTGTAGTTCTCTTCTACTTGCGAGCAAAGAGAGTTTATTCAGAGATTTAAGAGGCATGGTCATTTTAAGTTAAACGAACTCAGTTCAAATTTTATCTCCGATAGCAGGATTAATGTCTTCGAAACTTTAACGCAGATAAATTGTCAGATTTTGCGATGTGCTTTGAAGCTTAGAAGGGAGAATCCCATACACTCTACTTTTACCCGAAGTGGAAATGTTTATATTTGTGTTAGATCAGGTGATCCACCTGTTATAGTTCCAGCACTGGACCTTTTGTTCGATATGATCAACGACGCAATTAGTACAGAGGAATAATATGTGACTGTTCGTTAACTCTTTTCTCTCTCGTTTTTTTTGTGACTGTTTTAGTATTTCTGAATTTTGCTGAATTTATTTAATTATTGAATTTTTTTGTTATAAATTTTCTTATTTCTGATTTGTATTATACATATATTTTATATTACGTAATGGGAAGACTTCTTATAGCTTTAATTTTAAAATTATTTATACATATTTCGCTCTTCATCTTACACCTCTAATATGCGTTATGTTGACTGGAACTTTCGCTTCGTGCAGGTCTGTTGGTTTCTGTGCGCGGATGATTTTGGATGATCCGTAACGTTTTATCGCTGGACATGGTGAGGGTGCTTGTCAATGTTTTTTCTTCTCGATATAATGGATTAAATCTGACCTATCTCAACGCTAGAAGTCTGCGTAACAAGGTCGGTCTATTGCAGGACATTTTCTCTGGACAAGTTCATGCTATACTTGTCTGCGAAACTTGGCTAAATGGTTGCTTAAAATATTGCTTCACAAAACTTGTCTTTACCCAATTACAGTATTTTTCGGAAAGATCGTGTCGGTTGTAATGGAGGAGGAGTATCTGTGATTAACCCTTCTTTTCCCGGTGACAAAATTGAATTCCTTTGCGTCGAGATAGATACCGGTTGTGACAAATGTGTCCTCTTTAGTACTTACTGTCCTCCTAATTGCTTAAACATTGATGCAGCTACTGAGTTTAAGGAATCTATGTCACCATACATTTTACGAAATCGTAATGTCGTTCTCTGTGGCGATATGAATGTGAACTCTATCCGCGACAATGCATTATCAGATAACTTAGAATATCTATTCCAGAGTTTAAGCCTTGAATAATAAATAATTAACCAACCAACTTTAATACATCAAACCCATCGCAACAAACAGTTGACTGGGACAAATTTGAATTTCATAGCCAAATTAACCCTTCTGGAGAATTCGACCATGACTTTTATAAATTTTCTTATTTCTGATTTGTATTATACATATATTTTATATTACGTAATGGGAAGACTTCTTATAGCTTTAATTTTAAAATTATTTATACATATTTCGCTCTTCATCTTACACCTCTAATATGCGTTATGTTGACTGGAACTTTCGCTTCGTGCAGGTCTGTTGGTTTCTGTACGCGGATGATTTTGGATGATCCGTAACGTTTTATCGCTGGACATGGTGAGGGTGCTTGTCAATGTTTTTTCTTCTCGATATAATGGATTAAATCTGACCTATCTCAACGCTAGAAGTCTGCGTAACAAGGTCGGTCTATTGCAGGACATTTTCTCTGGACAAGTTCATGCTATACTTGTCTGCGAAACTTGGCTAAATGGTTGCTTAAAATATTGCTTCACAAAACTTGTCTTTACCCAATTACAGTATTTTTCGGAAAGATCGTGTCGGTTGTAATGGAGGAGGAGTATCTGTGATTAACCCTTCTTTTCCCGGTGACAAAATTGAATTCCTTTGCGTCGTGATAGATACGGGTTGTGACAAATGTGTCCTCTTTAGTACTTACTGTCCTCCTAATTGCTTAAACATTGATGCAGCTACTGAGTTTAAGGAATCTATGTCACCATACATTTTACGAAATCGTAATGTCGTTCTCTGTGGCGATATGAATGTGAACACTGCACCAGACAATGCAATATCAGATAACTTAGAATATCTATTCCAGAGTTTAAGCCTTGAATAATAAATAATTAACCAACCAACTTTAATACATCAAACCCATCGCAACAAACAGTTGACTGGGACAAATTTGAATTTCATAGCCAAATTAACCCTTCTGGAGAATTCGACCATGACTTTCTTATTTCAAATTATAACCTTAGACTGAAACCCTTGTCCAATGAACCAGTCACTGCTTATCGTGATTTTAAGCATGTTGATTATGTTGGCCTTCGTGCGAAGTGCCGCAGATTCACTTGGGAAGAGTAGATAATCCAATACTATTGATCTAAAATTCGACTATCTCCTACAAACAGTTACTAGGCTTTATGTACCAATTCGATGCTTTCGTTTTAAGCCCTCCAAATGTTAATAGTATACCAGTGAGATTCGTCACATTATGGCTGAGAGAGATTTTCTTTTTAGCCAATACATACAGACGAGTTTTCGTGTGATGCTCTCCAGGTACAAAAAGGTCCACAACAGAGTTAGAACTTTAACTCGATCCGCAGGGAGAGCCTATTTCAGAGATAAATTAAATACCAATCTTCCTCCTAAGACCTTATAGAGGAATATTCGCAACTTGGGTAGGGCTGCCATCCGTCCGGGTTTCCTCGGCTTTGTCCTAGTAGAAGGGCGTCCGGGGAGAGTCCGGGCTGGGTTTTCTATACTGTCCGGGTTTTATAATTTTGGAAACCAATTTAACAAAGATTTGATTTATTGTGTATGTACGGTGTAGTTGATAATGCCGACAGTCAGACCGACTCGACTCTCACTCAAGTTCTTCTTCTGGTCCCAGCCAGTCTTAGCTCAGTAACGAAGCTAGCAGTACGACAATTGCTTGTGTAACTTGCCTTGTGTACCAGTGTTTGTTTTATGTACCGCCCTCCCCACCCCACCCCCAAACCAATGTAAAATCTCGATACTACAGTGCGTCAGTTCACGTCAGTAAAATAATTGTAAATGCCACCGTACAAATACGGGAAATAACCCAAGTTGACGATACTTCACCAGAGAAAAATGAAGACATAAGAATTTACAAAAACAACAAGAAGAACAAAAAGTATGTAATATAAAGTAATATAAAGGATGAGTATATCCATAGATGGCACAAGAACTAGATGTCGCATGCAGTACCAAAAAAGTATACAAAATTTATATGGGTGCGTGGTCCATTCGAGAATGGACCAAAACATTTGAAATGATGTATACGTCCAGCGATTCAAATTTTTTCGTATCTGAAGTGTTGAGGAAGTCCACCAAATGTATATAAAACAGCTATAATAAAAAAATTTGCTTTCAACACGCTCTAAAACATGTTATAATCCATTCCAGAATGCACTACCAATTTCAAAATATGTACACTCTGCTCTAGTATGGCTTGCGATATCTAGTTCTTGTGCCATCTATGGTATAACTTAATAAAAAGTAAAACTTATTTTTAAAAGGAGGAAACATCGGAACTTTTACCGAAAAGGGGAAGTGTAGGCACAGTGCAAGTATGGATGTTTTTTTTTACAAAACAAAATCATTGAAATTGATCACACAAAATTGATAGATGAGTGGATGAATTTACAAAATTTTCGGTCAAAATCTAAGCGATAAGAAAAGGTTTTATCGGCAAATCAATATTGGCTTAATTTTTTAAAACATCCTATGCTCATTTGTGCACCGAGATATTGAAGATTGCACAGTATGTTTCAGTGTACCACCTCATAAGAGACTCTTGTATCAGATGAAAACATTGGGCTCTGAAGACCATAAGAAAAAGTCTCTAGAGACACTTCTTGAAGTGTATACACGAAATTTGTATTTGGTCTGCAGAAATCTGTGTTAATTGTCAAGAAAAACATTGTTAGAAAGAAAGTGAAAAAGCTTTAAAAAAATGTATGCAAACATTTTACGGGATAAAGGACAACACAACGAAGTGTGATTTTTTTTTCAAAAATAATCAGCCCCCTATTGACAAAAAAATTTCTCTTCTCTAAAGCCATTACTATCCCAACTTGAGTATATTTAAAGAGCTGACAATTTGCACACGGGCTTAAAAAAAAAAGTAAATTTAAGTTCGAAAATGGAACAAATCGGGTAACAATTTCTTAGGGTTGCCATACACAAATTTCGTTTTTTACTGTATATTTGCACACTGCCTGAGAGCGCGTCAACGTAGAGAACTGAAATTTTGTACACAGTGTTTTCATGAAAATTGTAAATATAATTTCAAAAATGGATTAAATTGCGCAACGGATTCTTGGTGTTGCCATATAAAAATTTAAAATTTGTACGTATACTGTGAAAACGATCAGTCCTAGATGTTTTAATTACACTAAAAAGTTCTTCAGAATATGAAATCCTATGAAATTGGTCATCGTCATTTATACTTTCCAACGAACCGTTCTAGAAATATGCGAAAAACCACTTCAAAAATCAAACTTGTGCAGATAGGTGACCATACGAAATTACGTACGGGTATTCATCTACTGCATCATAAGAATTGGTCTTACACCAATTCTAGCTTTTTTACTTGTTTTTCTTATAAAGGGCATTCTTTACATATATAACTTTCTCTGAAATAATTTAAAGACCGTGCCTCTGTGATAGGTATTTGGATTCAAAGTTATCATTTCTTTAATATGACTTTCAGGTATGTGTAGTAACTACACATACCAAAAATTGGTAAAATTTTAAGGGTCTCAAAGTTAGTTTAAATTTAGTATAAATCAGGCAGTATTCATCGCACGACAAAAAAAAATTAACTTTCAGTAAAAGAAGAACGTTGGGAAAGTGTAAATTTTGTTTGATTTTCAATGGATTTACGCTATGATAAATTAAATAAAAATGAACAAAAAACCTTGCCAAACTCACTTAACAGCAGAACACACAATAGTCTCTGGAAATCTAGAGACGAAAAATGAGCAAACTTCGAAGACTAGAGACCGAGCATGGAAACCCGATTGATTTGAAACACACGGCGGGAGACCGGAGCCGGAGAACAAAATAATTTCTAGTAATTTGGTATTTTTAGAGAATTTTTTGTATCTGCAAAGTGTATGCAAGGGTCTCTGGGTGTCCAGAGTTCGAGAAAGTGGTCTGTCTCTTGAAGTTAAAGTCCCTCGCCATGTAGCTTCACCTTTCCCGAGAAATGAAGCTATTTTGAAAGCTATATGGCATACTAAATGTAAAAAAGTATTCATAATATTAGAAGATTTATTTAGATTTTATGTATTTTTTTATTTCCTAAATGTAACAGAGATTTAATTTAGTTCATTCACATCGTTTTATTTTACGGTTTCTTGTAAACTGACTAATTTTATAATAAATAAATAAAAAAAGACACTATGCATAACAATTTCTACTTATTTCATTAGTAAGTAAAACAGAAAATAATTGGCAACAATTTCCGGGTTTTACGCTAAAATCTCCGGGGCTTTCGAACTTGTTGTCCTAGTTTAATGATTTTACAGATGGTAGCCCTAAGCTTGGGTGTATTCGGTCAGGAATCATCTGAGATAAATATTGATCCAGATGAGCTGAATAATTTTTTTGCATCAACTGCAGCTTCTTCATCTCAGGCACCTAGCGTCAGTACCATGATAGAAGACTTCTCTGTTGATGATTTTGCCTTTTTATGCATTGATGAAGTTGAAGTGTTATCAGCATTACATGCAATTAAGTAAAATGCTGTATGATTGGATGAGTTGCCAGACAGATTCCTTAAATTAATTGCGCCGGAAATATTACGAGTTCATACGAATATATTTAATCATTGTCTTACAATTATACAGTCTCCTGCCCGTTCGAAGCAGGCACTTGTTGTTCCTATTCCAAAGAAGTCTTCCGCTCTACATATGGGAGACTTTCGTCCAATCAGTCTGCTTTACTTTCTAGGAAAAATCTTTGAAAATCTAATTTACTTGCACATTGTGAATTATATAGCCAGGAATTCCATTCTATCAACTTTTCAATCTGGATTTCGTCCTTCTCAAAACTTTTCACTCCATAAATCATTCAAATTTAATAACAAAACTATCAAGTCAATTATTATTCTCTTCGTCTGCTATTAACCTGATAAATAACTTTTTGCAAGGTCGTAGTCAAAATGTTCGAATCAAGAATAACACTTCCAGGCCTGAGTTCCTTAGCTGCGGCGTACCCCGGGGATCCATACTGGGGCCTCTACTGATCTGTTTATATAGCAATGATCTTCCCGACGCAGTACTGGATGCCTCTGTACATCTCTATGCGGATGACGTGCAAATTTATATCAGCAGATCAACAGGATTAATGGAGGACTGTGTATGTTAACTTAGCGACAATCTCCAACGCATTCATGAGTGGTTATTACAAAATAATTTAGCACTTAATCCAACTGAATCAAACTACCTACAAATTTATAGAAATGGCATTGACTAAAGTATGCTTCCACAAATTTTATTAAACAGGGTAACAGTACATTAGAGAGATTCTGTCATGAATTTAGGCGTTGAACTTAATTCGAAGTTCTCGTGATACAATCACATTAAAAGGACAGTAGGGAAGATATATGGCTGTTTGAGACAACTCTGGCTCAACTCTAGTATCCTCTCGCCCAGTCTGCGTCAGCGGTTGGTTAAAAATTAGTTATTCCACATTTTACATTTCCCAGCATAATCTTTCCAGTTCTAGACTCAGTCTGCCGGATAAAAATACTCGTATCATTCAATGTTGTGATTAGATATATTTACATATTATCTAGAAGTAGCCACATCTCATTGTATGCAAGCTCTCTTGTGGGTTGCAATTTAGGGACTCACTTCACTTTTCGCAGTCTGAAATTTCTGCAGAAGCTTATTTATCTTAAGAAAATCTTACATATTCAAAATTATGAAACGCTCAAACGATGAATGTGCGACGTCTATTGACGATGAGAATCGGCTAAGCGATGCTCCTTTATCACCTCCTTCACCTTCCTATGAAGAAGAAACAACTCGGGCTTTTTCAGCTCCCTGACAGGAACATTCCAGATTTTATCTGAACACTTCTTGTAATGGAGCTGCCATAGGAAGGGTTTCCATCCCTTTGAGACGTCAAATTGGCTACCAGTCGAAATTTGCTACCACACGACTCGTAGCCACTGAATCTCGAGACACCAGTATCATCCAAACTAGTCATCTCGCAGTCCAAAAGCTGCTCGAGAGATACTTCCGTCTCTCTCACAACTATCCTTCGAACCGCAAGCTCCACTATCATCCTCCTCCGAATGGGGCTACTTTGGTGCGACTGGCTTTACTGGTTCTGGAGGAGGCAGCATCGCCCGGCCCATCATGGTCTTCCCCCTCGTTCTTTTGCCTACTTGGCTACTCAACTCTACGTCAGATGTGTTTTCACGTGCTGATGGACCACTGTTTGCAGCCGCAATAATTTGTGCCTATGGGGCAACCTCAGCACTTTAGCCTCTGGCTGCTCCAAAACATAGCAGGTTGAGCGCAGGCAGAAGGTTCCTTTTCCAGAATCAATGCCGTAGTAGGAGGGAGGCTTCTGTTCAGTCCTCTTTCCGCTTTTCTTGGGGCAGTGAGCAATAAAATGCCCTACTAATCGAATCGGTGCTCACATCAGTCCAGTGCCTCGAGCCGGAAATGCTCAAGTAAAAGCCTTTCGGAAGCGTGTATCTGCACCCCTTATTTAGAATGATGGAAGCTCGCTGTCTGGTACCAAAGATACTCGCCCGAGACCCCACTCCACCCAATTTTAATGGGAATAGCGCGAACGCTGCCATGAACCTTTCCAAATCTCCCGATCTAATTTAGGAGGCCTTCATGACTGGATCTCATAGCGATCTCGATGCCCATGGTAGCACTCTCGAGAGTTGTGTTATTCACCTCAACCATTCCCCAGCTATTGCTCCCATGGAGAGATGACCTAAAAGATTGCTTTTAGGTATGCGCTCTGAAGACATCTCGTGATGTGCTTCAGCTGCATACCATAGCTCTCATCCTGCCACCTCTAGTCCGGGAAATGCCTGTAGAGCCGCACTGGTCTTAGGTTAAGGCTTACCTGGGTCCAATGGGACTGGACGAGGAGTAATGCCCTTACCTGACGCTGACGCTGCTTTACCACATCAGCCAGTTTCGGATTTGACACCGATGCTGCTGAAGTTGCTGCTGTTGCAGCCATTTTCGGCTCTATTTTTTCTGCTGTAATAGCAATAGCAATTGTGGGAGCTGTAGCTGGCATCTTGATAGCAGCAGCTGCCCCAGCCTCCTTCTTGTTAGCCTCTTGACTTAGGCCCTGAACGACCTTTTCAGTGGATCTTTGTAGGTTATATTTGGAAGAAGAAGAAGAAGTATGTGTGTTCCTCTTCTTCCTTCCTTTTAAACTGAGGGTGTCAATCATCCCCCCAGATTCACCACTGCTCGTACTCATTTTGAGCGCGGCAGAAGTGGCTGTGCCTTTATTTTTGTGTTTTTAGTTATTAATTTTTATAATTTAAAAATGTTTAATTTTGTGAAATTTTTTATAAATGTTTTCTTCCTAAATTAAATCAAATATACTTTATAGTTTACCCGGTTGCCATGTTGCCATGGCAACTACCAAAAATAATAAAAATATCAGGACTGTCAATAGATTTGCCCTGTTTCAGAATTTACTTGTATAACTTTTTAATATGTTTTTTTATTATTTTTGCATCTGAACATAAGAAAAACTTAAACAATATCACTAATGTCACTTATACACACTTTCAACAACTTTTTATTGTTCTTTCTACTACTTTTTCCTATTATTACTGGGAGCACTCAAAATGTCATGTTCTCTCTCTATAATAAAAATAATTATTATTATAATTTATTTGGAATGCCCAAGAATAGGAAATTTTATTACAGTACTAATATAATGATATACCAATGGGTAGGTAACAAAAGAGAAGAATGGGCAAAAAGCAAAAAAGTAGATAATAAATAGTAATAAAACTATGAACTAAAAAATATACAAACTAAGTAGGTACTAAAAATAAAATAGATAGCAGCCTAAATAATTCATTCAATAGATCCGAACACCATTCAGCCTCTATAAATTGAATTACCCATTACCAAGTTTAGAGAGTAGTTTTATATGATTAACAGAATCACATGCTTTACTATAGCTAAGCATAACCACTATACCCAAATGATCACTGTCAAGGGTATCATAAATATCCGTCTCACAGCTGTGCTGCGAGCGAAAGCCAGCCTGCCAAACTGACAATGTTATATTCGGCTCTACATAATCCATAATTTGCTTATATAAGATCTTTTCCAATCCCTTGGCGAAAAAATTAAGGTGGCACGACAATCGCTGGCCTGGGATAGAACGCTATCTTAGGAATTGGAACAACTGTACCTTGTTTCCATTGAGTAGGAAACTGAGTTCTGTTGAGACAGTAATTGGATATGTGGACTAGGGGAAAAGTTATATATGGAATTGTGTGTTTGTGAAACTTGGGATTTAACAAATGAGCACCAGTGGTGTTTGACTTCTTAGAGTAAAACATGGAGAGAGTTTCACATCTGTCAACGCAGTGGAAATAAAAGCCATCCGAAAGGAAGTTAAAGTAGTCTAAGTTATGAGAACGCTGAGCCGTTGTTCCAGTGAAATTGGTAAAAAACTTGTTCAGTGTATCGGGATCACAGATGACTATTTGGGGATTCTTGCCCATATATTCGAAGTAGCGAATATTTTTCCACAACCTCCCAGAAGGTTGGTTTAAGTACTTCGAAAATATTGTTACAATTCTAGCTTCTTGCCAGATAGTAGATTTAGTTTTGTAACCTTTCTTCAATGAGAAGAAGATTACGGCATGTGACATGTGCAAATTTCTCACTGTCAGTCAATCAGTCGGCAATCGAGATCGAGCTCAATCTTAGTAAACAATCGAATCCTTAAATTGCGGAAGAGTATATATATTTAGAACAAAAGTAATCTTCGCGGTACTAGTGCTATGAGTTGTTATTCCGTAAAAGCGCTTTATTCTTGTGGCTTATGTGGCATTTAGCAAAGCACGGTCTGGTCTGGCTGCTTGTGTTAGCGTGGTTACTTTAGATTTAGAAAAGTGTTACCTGTGTGCAGGGCCGGATATATGGCGGGGGGGGGGGGCACGCGGAGGCACTTGCCCCGGGCACTAGTTTTAAGGGGGCGGCAATACAACGGACTTCTGAACCCATAACAAAACGAAAAAAAATCGAATTACAAGGATTGGAAATTTCGTTAAGACCATACTTAACATTTCAGTCTTCTTTCCGCAATCTAAAAGCTCCTTTGCTGATATCATATTTTCAATTGTGGTTATACTTACAGTCAATCAGTTTACTGTCTATTAAATTTAAGTCTGAAAGCCTCTATAAGCTAATTCAAATTGCACCTTTGTATCATATGAAATGAATTCAAAAATTGTACAAGTGTGGCTGGCAACCCTATGGTCCCCATCATCCATCAATCCTACCCCGAATGTAGACAGAATACAAGACAGTAGGCACAAGCACAGAGTTAGCACAAAACTATTTTTATGCCAGCTAAATTTAGCCATTTTAGCCGGAGTTAAAGCCTTTGAGTCCGAATAAATAATCGGATAAATCCTATCAACCTGAACGGGAGTTTGCCAGAATTCCTACCCAGAGTTTTTTTGAAGCCGTCTCAAATTTTAGTAGTTTTAGTAGAGAAGATTCATATTAAAAAGCAGCGAAAATAAAAAACTAATTTGTAATATAATTAAATTTTTAATTTGTTATTCTTGTGTTAATAATACCGGAGACAGACTTGCAATTTCAATATTGCATTTTGCGCTCAACCGCAATTCTGCCTCTATATACTGAGAAACAGGTATACGCTCGTTGTACATGTATACTCAGTATATAGTACATTGCAACTCAATATTGAAATTGCGAAAAACATACGCTGTATACGAGTTTATATGCAATATGATCCTAGTTATACACCATAATCATTTAATACGCGAACGTTTTAAAACCAAATTTAATACTGCAACGTTGGCTACAACTTTTTCTGACATTTAATATTTGACACTTGTCAAATTGAAGTGTCTATTTCGTTTTTATTTTTCATATAGACAAGTAATTTCACAATATTTGCTCGCGTTTTGTACGTGATAAATCAAATGTAAGATCTCTAATTAAATTCTTAGGGCCGTAAACACCAACGTGGATAATCCTATTTCCTGTGTAAAGATTATTCCTATCCGAGAATAATCCTGCTTGTTTTGGTCGTAAACACCATCTCGTGTAAAACAACTAGTTTTTTGTTTATGTGGCATTACTTTCGGATATTTTCGGTATGTCGAAATAAAAAAGCATTATTTTTAAAATAAGAAATGTTGAATATGCCATATAATGAACAAAATTAATTTAATTTTCAGTTTTCTTTTTTACATAATATTAAAAAAAAAATTTTGAGTAGAGAAGGAACTTAAGATCAGTGCATCTAACCGAAATATCGTTGCCACGGAAACATGTCATTCTTTGTTGTCTGCTATAATCTACGGGTAAGAAACTAAAGGCGAGGCCATTACGTGTATATGTATGCCATTTTTACGTGCCGAACGTGATGCTTGTTCTCACTTTCTAACATATGGTTGTATCTCTGTCTACATGTACTTTTGTATTACTAGCTCTCACTATGCTGCTGCTGGTATAGAATTTTGCGTCATACTTTCAAAAACCGCGCCAAAATCCCTTACATAAAGTTTTTTTCCATCCGCCTGCAATGCGAATTTTTTATAGTATGTGTATAAACTTACACATTTTTGAGATTGGCACGAAAATTGTTGTTGATTGGCCTCTCCTTTAGTTTCTTACTCGTAGGCTGTAATTGTCACTTAAATTCAAATTTTGCTCATCTGTCACCTATTCGGAATAATCCTAGTATAGAAATTTTACCCCCGGAAAATCTCGGATAAAATATTACACCGGTGTAATACGATGGATTAAATCGCGAGTAATGTTGGTTGGTGTTTGTGCATTACACGTGAATATGATTATTCTGGTTGATGTTTACGGCCCTTAGTATCATAAACCGCAAGTGTGACATAATTGCATTATCAATATTGAAATTGCAAGTCTGTCTCTGGTGTAAAATAAACTGTATTTGCAATTCTATGATTTGTTAAATTAATTTTTTTTTTAAACAGTTTGAGATTCAAACGACATTTAAGAGGATCTTAATTTTTGTTTGAATTTCAAATTCTTTTTATTTAACAATCATTTGTTTCAAACTCAAATTATTTTTAACAATTCTGGTTCTAGTTTCAGGGTATGCACTATAAGTAGGTCATCTATCATATACATATGATGCCTAGTATACCCTGCAACTTTAATAAAATTTGCCACAAATAAAGAACGTTGCTGGGGGGGGGGGGGGGGGGGGGCGGTAACTATCGCCTTTGCCTAACTTCAAAACTTTCCTAGATCCGGCACTGCCTGTGTGTCCGGTGTTTTTCCTACCTTGCGTGTTACTTGTGTGCTGCGCTGTGGTATAACAGGCTGAGTGTAATTGTTGGTTTGGTTATATGAATTATGTCGGATGCTTGGTATTGTACGGTTATGTGCAGATTGGCCAACGATTTAGTTTTGCAGCCTTCCTTGCGCTCTAAGAGTACTTAGGGCTTTCACTTCTTCGAATGCAGTGTTCCTCGGATAGGGGCCTCTGCGGGGTCTGGTGTACATTAATTGCCAATCCCACATAGTCTCCTCATGGTAGAACTGCGAATCTTTGCAACTTTAGAAGAGGTGAAGGCAACAGGTTCACGCAGACTATTATATTGGAAGTGGTGGAAGCCCGGGCGGATATGGGATACTTGAATACTGGCGAAATCCCCACAGACAGACTTTCAATGGTAATGGTTAATTAACCACAATCAATTTCCTAATTTTTCTTTCGTGTATTTTCGGTTCGCAATCTTTTTGGTTGTTCTTTGCAAGACTACAAAATCACGAGAGAGTGACCTAATCGGGCCTTTTTATTGACAAAAACAAAGAGCTCTTCTGGAAAGTTTTCTTTCCAATTTCCATTGTTATGACATTTCCTAATTCCAATTGCTACTACAACTAACTTAGTGACATCTAGTGTAAAATTTTTATTTAGCAATAATTCTAATCATTTGAAATTTATTTAACTAAACTAGATTATTATACAAAATGGCTATAGAAAGTGTACTGACGTATGCTAAATGACTCTACATTTTCTAAACTAGTTCGGGATTCCATTTTAATCTTGAGGCTCTGTCTGTTTTTGTTTTCTGCGTTTACAATCACATTCTTGTGATCATCTTCGGACCTGCAGGTAGTAGTAATGAAAATTTCTCCCGGCAATGGATTGAGTAACGTCTTCGGATGATTTGGGTGCCCCGTCTTGGTAGTTTCTGTGTACGTATAACTACACTGACCTTCACGGTAATAACTTAGAATGTAAATTTACTAGTCAAGGTGGGATTGCTGAAGCTCTCCAGTGAACTCTGACTGTACCATGTATGCAGTTTTGTTACAATATGCACATTAAGATGAACGAATCATAGACTTTACCCTATTACGAACCATTTTGTAATTGTTATATGCCTGTACACGATGCTATCTTCTGTACTGCTTAAGCAGAAAATCACGCTCAGCCATCGCGTTGTGAACTTCTTGGGTAATCCAAGAACAATGATTCTCACTGACTCTACATGTGCTTAAAGGCACATGCTTGTTGTATAGATTCAGAAGAAAACTCGTTAAAAGTTCCACCTTATCGTGAAACTCATTACGCAAGTAAATATATCATTCCACGATATTTGGTCACGCTCAAATGTTAACGTTTTGAAAATCACGATAAGTGAACGTAGTTTTGTCAAATCTTAGGTTCAAAATCATAAACTGAAAGTCGTGATCAAAATTACTTGGAGGTGATATTTGACTGTGGAATAGAACATTATGCATGTTCGTTGTGAGGATATAATCAAGCTGCGATGGAGAGCCAGTATTGAAATATGTTGGCTGGTGGTTAATTATTTTAATATCCAGTGTCTGTAAAAGGTAAAATAAATTTTCTGTGACTCACTAGCACGGTATTGTTGAGCAATAGAGCCCGCTACATCAAAAAGGAACTTTCTAGGCTATAGCTATTAGATGGACAAAACGCATAGAACATCACACACATTCGAGTCAAAGGCGTTGATTAGTGCTTCGATTTTCATTAAAAACTCGCATTGTTCTTAAAAACAGTTAGCTAGACTGAAAAAACTTTGCTTACGACCATTTCGATTATAAAAAATACTCAACAAACGTTAAGCAAAACATTCTTTCTGCGGCTGCGGTCAGCAACAATCACCTGATTAATATTAACGATGCTTGCAGACTTAGCAAAATAGTGGGTTCGATTCAGTCGGATCCCAGTCGTCAAATCCCTTCTGATTTTTTGTTTCTGACTGACGTAAAATAGAGCCGTTTGCAGTACTGAGAAAATTGCGTGTAAGGAGCAACTACAGTCTTACTGAAAAAATATATATTTTGTGTTATATTACAACTCAATACTCATAACTAATACTAATAAAACCAACTCTTACAAAATCTTTCTTGCGTCCATATGTTTGAATATTATTGAGATACAGTATACCTACATAGTATTTCAGACATGAAACATAGAGCTATATAGAAGGGAAACACAATAATCGATATTAATGTGGAACAATTCATTCATTTTTCAGTTTCACACACAAATTTGAAATATTTAGTTTTAAATATTATTAAATTTTGTCGATCGACTGTTCGTTAAAAATGTTTTGGTACTGAACCCTGATTGCGCGAGCCCGACGCGCTCTTGGCCGGCTTTTGTTTCTCAGTAGCTTGCCGTTCTCCAAGAGGATCGGTCAGAAAATATGATATAAGAAGTTTTTGAGATATACATTAAATTTTTAACACCTGGAGAACTTTTTTTTGTAAATCATTTTAACAATAACAATAAGGCATTATTTGGAGAGGTACAAAGATACATATGCTATCTTAGATTGCACAAAGTGCAGTGGTTAAATAAAATTCATCGTAACTAGAAAATACAAGTACGAACTAAGTAATGCAAAATAGAAAAAAAACATAGAAAAAAAAGATATGATCTTGTAATGGAAGTAGTAAAAATAATAAAGTAAAGACGATCAACTAAAAATTAAGCAAGCGTACAAATGAGGGCGAAGAAAATAAAACAACAAAAACCCCAAATGTGCGTCACCTTTACATAATAGAAGTTTGTATGCTAAATGAGTATACAAAGCTTCTGTTGTAAGCCGTACGCTGAATATTGCTCGGTAGCTGATTTCACCTCCGAGCACAATGAACGAAGAAATAGTACTCACCACATTGAAATAGAGGAATCAAAAGGCTCGCATTTCTTGTCAATTGCATGAGCTCTATCTTATCAAATAAGATTCTTTAGGTAAATTACCTTGTACAGAAATTTCAGGCTGCGAAATGTGAAATGAGTCTTGCAACAGAAAGGAGAGCTTAGTCTTTAAATTGCAACAGAAAGCAGAGTTAGCATACAATGAGACGTGTTTATTTCTAGGTAATTTGTAAATATATCTAATCACATCATTGAATGCTACGAGTGTATTCCTCCGGCAGACTGAGTCTAGAGCTGGAAAGATCATGCTGGCAAATTTAAAATGTGCAAGAATTAATGTTTTAACTAAGCGAGAGGATACTAGGCTTGAGCTTTAGTTGTCTCAAACAGCCTTTCCTTTTAATATGATTGCAACAGAGAGCTTCGAATTGTGTTCACCGCCCAAAATTATGACAGATTCTTTATAAGGAGTGTTCTGCTCATTCATTCTCTTCATTGATTGACATATGTACCCACTGACATATAATAAGAATGGACTGAGCCATCCTATCTAATTCCTATAGTAAAAACTGGCACTAATTTTGGCTAAAATCTATAGTCCCTTTCAAGCTCAAAATGTACACTGAACTGTAACCAGTTTTGGAAACAGTACAGCTGTATTAATAGGAATGCAATGGAATTGACATAGAAATTCAGACAAATATATTGTTTATATACGTCTATCTCTTACAAGCTCAATAATATTTGACATCAAATCTGCAGAGGAGCATATTTTTCAGTTTTCAGTATTAAAAATTAATTTTTGTGTTAATTAAAACAAGTTTCACTTCGTAAACAATTTTTATTTCATGCAATACCATTTTTCAACATCTTTAGTGTTTCTAATCGATAAATAATAATAAATTATGGATCGGTGTAAGGGTTGTACGAAATAAAGGGTTTTCACAGCCTGCTCTAAATTTGTGCCATTGTTGAAGCAAAAACGCTCAGTCCATTCTTATTATATATCAGTGTATGTACCTATCATATTAGACAACTAGAAAAAACTAAAACTATGAACAAAGCATCGATAGAACGACGACTACCTATTAGGATAAAAACAGCATTCTACAATCTCAGAGAACAACATATGGCAAAATATTTATAGTGATGCACACAAACGAATACAACAAAAATATAGGGCCGCCCCAGACGGCACATATTTTGGGGCGGCATTTTTTATGTTTCTGTCTAAATTATTTAAAAATAAAAATTAATAATATAATAATGTTGTAATCCACAGAACTATTGTAATAAGTATTTAAATTTAACAAAAATACGTGCTGACCCCGGCAGTCCTTATCGACGTTGATATTTTTAACCTTAATCACGTATGTAAACAACGATCAGCTGTTAATATTTTTAGCGCCATTGTTGTTATTGTAAACATAGTTCCCATCGGTCGTGGATATCGCCAATATGGAAGAGGAACGCATCTGTTATATCATGGTGGTTAAAGCAAAGTTAACTTAAGATCAAGTTAGGAAGTAAGAAGAGATTTCCTTAACACTAGATTGCTTTTCAATTTCGTTTACCAAAAACATCATGTCTATAACGATACAATTTCTTAGAATTTGGAGAATTTGTATATTTGATAAAAATGCATTTATTTATAGTTGTATTAACCCCCCCCCCCCTCGATTTTGTTTCCGATATAATGTATGTGTTAAACCTATGTATATTCCCCAAAAGCAGTCATTTTGATTGCTTGGGTAATTTAAATTAATTAAATGAATTTTATTATTGAATTTGGTAAATTATGAATAGTCCATCCCAATAGTGCAATTTAATGAGCAATGAGAGGAGCAATAAACATTCATTTCTTCCTAGGAGCTTACAAAAATATTTCGGCAGATTTTTCATTTACTTTGGTGGTCGACTGGAGTTATTTGCAGTCAATTTTTACAAAAAAGACCATCATCAAATTTTGCAAAATTTGATTAAATTTTTTGATAGTTTCTGTCACTGGTCAAGATATTAAGCGCAGTGTAGAAACTCGTTTGAACACAAGAAGAGATGCGGGGACTATTTTAAAAAAACATTTATTATACATTTGCAGCGCTTTGGAAAAATTGACAATTGAGGAGGCAAATATTGAAACAAGTTCACACGAGGGAATGATACTCAACTCAATGCAACAAAGGGACTAAATATCTACCAATAGCTGCGTTTTTTTATATTCATCTGGCTCATTGGAAATTCCAAATTGATTTTCTTTTAAGAAATGTCTGTACGTAGCTATGATTTTACATATGAGGAGAATTATCAATTTGCCATGATTTCAATCTTCACAAAACGTTAAAATAGAACCTGAATAAATGTGGTTCAAAATTTTGAAATTTTTGCCTTACAAAACCCTGGAAATGTGATGATTTCTTATGAATTTAGAAAATCATGTAAATTTATAACCGATTTTGACACCGACGCCAATCGATAATCTTCTTTGATCCGGATAACGGAAAAAGAACGCGGCGAATGTGATTTAAAACTGAATTCTTTACAAAGGTATATCATTTTATAAAGGTACATCCTAGTGCAAAAAGCAGTTATAAATAACAGCCAAAACAATGTGTGAAGTGTTGGAGATATCTACTGAGCGTCGAGTTAGAAGGAAAAAAATTATGAGTGGTGAAGATTCGCGAGATCGCTTTAGAAGAAGAAATACAAAGAGAAAGGAAAAGGATCCAGAATTTTATGTCTCTACCTGATGTACGAGAGCAAGCAAAAGGTTGGAAAAGCGGGGAAGGGACTCTTGAACTTTTAATATATATCAAAAAATATAGGTTGGAAAACTCTGTTCTCAACATATTAATATTATAAAAAATTTTTAACAATAGCCATCAGTGTCGCTAGTTGTGAACAGAACTTTTCCAAATTAAAATTAATTAAAAATTATCTTCGTTCCACAATGAGTGATTTAAGATTACGAAATCTATCTATACTGTCAATAGAAAGAGAACTAACAGATAATATAAATTTTGACAATCAGGTCTACCAGAGATCTCGGTTAGATCTAGATTCGACCAAATTAAGGCTTTGCATGTAGCATTTTTTACAAATAAAATCAATCCCATCGAATATTCTTCAGCTCCAGTCAAAAATAACCGGCAATTTCCTTTTATAGAATTTGTAAAATCGTTGATTCAATTGTATGAAAGAGTAGAAAATGCTCCTGGAAAAATTTCGATTCGATGTAGATTTGATCGAATCGAATTCCCCGGTAGACCTGAATGAATGTCATTCAAGACTTCTGTCATAAAAATGCAAGGAAAATAAATATATAAATCAACATACGTTTTATCATTATGTGTACAATTTGTTTAAACAAAATATATAAATGATGTTACCCATTTATCTATTTATGTTCAATAATTGTTAATAACCACTCCTGATTTTGATTAAGTTAGAAAGGGCGGCAAATTCAGGACAGCCCCGGGCGACAAAAGCCCAAACTACGCCTCAGGTTATATTAGATATAAGTTTCCTTTATCACAAGAAAATTATACAGCACTTATCTCACAATAGTACGTACTAAATCATAACAAACAACCCACGACGGTGAACTCAGGAACGTGTCAAAAGTAACAACGAATTGATCAATGAAATGCACAATAAGAAATACACTAACAAGACATTGAAGGAAACCCTAATGAGCAAAAATGGCAATCCGCCGAGCATATATGGCAACGCCAACCAAGGTACATAAGAGTACTCAAGGCTATCCCATAAGACCAGTTGTATCTACGATCAAGACACCCATATATAAATTGAGTAAATTCCTTAGCCAAATATTCTCTAAAGCCCAAACGGATAATGGATGCAACATCAACAATACATACGAAGTTAAAGAACATATCAGCGAAATCAAGCCGTATAATGAATAAAGTTTTATATCCCTTGACGTACTATCCATGTATACGAACATCCCTCATTACGAAGTGTCCTAAAAAGGTGGCTACTCATAAAACAGCATACACGTCTTTCTCAAACATTATTTCTTAAAGCGCTTAAACTATCCATAACAGAAGCAAACTTTTGTCTTTATAAAGACAATTATTATAAACAGATTAATGGTATGGGATCAAGCTTATCCAGCATGTCCAACATAGATGTTGCTATTGAAAACCTCACTGAAAGACCGCAGTTAATTAAGAAATATGCAGATGATCTAATTAATCTTCTGAAAAGAGAGCAAATAGATGCAACATTGAAAGCTTTCGATGACACACATTAAAATATGAAATTTACATTGGAACGTGATGAAAATGGCAAGATAAACTTTTTAGACCTGACACTTAAAAGAAGCATAAATAATATTAAAAGAAGCATAAATAACATAGAAAGAGATTGGTACTTGAAACCGTTGGCATCTGGAAGAATCCTTAACTATATCTCTGCACATCCCAACAAAATGAAACAAAACGTTAGATTTGCTCTAGTAAATAGAATTATTAAATTAAGTGATACTCAAATAGACACAAAAAATTACGAGATTATTAATAAAATACTCCATGACAATAATTATCCCCTGCATATCATCACACATATCATTAATAAAGTTAAATACAAAAAAAAAAAACATTGGCAGTAAACAATAGTCATAATCTACTTGAAAATGGAAAAAATGAAATGATAATATACAAACGATTCACATATATGTATTCCAAACGTCACAGAAAGCATTACATTGAGGAATGTAAACAGCAAAATTATACTTGGTCTAAAACCAACTTGGAAATTCGATAACCTCTTTAGTAACACCAAACTAAAATAGATACACCTGGCTGCGTTGTAGTTTATTAGGTGGACTGTGAATGCGGACGCACATACATAAGTGAGAGAGGTAGAGATATAAAACTGAGATTAGGGAGTATAAAAATTACTTCAGGTGAGCTACACCCTGCACTGATAACCAGGCACCTACATATATACTATAAGACAGCATGCCTTCAAGATGCGATGGAAGAGCAACATAAATTTAATTTCGATAATGTGGTAAATCTTAATAAGGGAAAAATCCTTGTCTATACATTCCCACAAACATGAGGCAGTTAATTATAACCCAGTGGGAAAAATTGGCAGACCTTCCAATGGAAGCCTTGTGGAAGCAAAGTACTTTTTCTTAATTGCTTCCATGTTAGTCGCATTGAAGGGAAATGACGAAAAGTCGCGCTTTACTATTGGCTTCTCAATTATGCTTTTTCAAAGTTCTTTGCCAGTATTCGCTGTACACGCAAGTTCATAATAATAAATGATGCATTATTGTTTAGAGTTTAGTTCTACAGTAATTTATTTAAAAAAAATTTAAAACCCGCTTTAATGAGCTTATGTATTCCATGTCTATTGAAAGTCAGGCAGTCCCAACTGCTTCCTCATAATGGCATGTAATGTTAAAAAGAAATGAGGAGGCCAACGAGAAGCCATGCATCTATGCCTTCTGAGTAGAGCTTCCGCTTGCATCCGTGATGCTTCCAATTTCCTCTCGTAAAGTCGACACAGCTCACATAAACCACCAGTAAACAATTTATTAATACACACAAAGAGCAGGCATGGATTTAACTGACAACATATTCTATACAATAGCATTTAGAATACTGCCGACGTACATACTTATCATTTTCATGTTTGCTGTTTATTTATTTATTTAATTATTTATTTTCATATTCGTTCCTATTACTGTTACGTTTATTTTTATTGATTGCGTTAGCTTTTACCTCGTTGTATGTAAAAAAAAATTTATACAAACACAAGTTTAAATATGTAAGGATAATTTATTGAATTTACCCAATTGGAAAAACTAGAAGGCCTTCCTGTGGAAGGTATGCAGTAGGAATCGAGTTTTTAATAAAAAATCCAAACCTTTCCAGAAAGGCATATGCGATGCATCGAGAAGCGCCCAAAATTTGTAAAGCTTCGTTAGTAATATGGTGACTAATACTTTAATGCGAATGTTTAATAAGCGTAATGGACAATTTCATATTAAATGTGGTGCTTACCGTGTTCGGACGTGTTAAACTAACGGTTTCTTGTGAAAGATAACATAATTTTGAAGTTCAAAGAAATTACTGGAAGATAAAGAATTTTTAAGGTAAGTCTTTTAAAATAAAATTAATTAGGCTAAGAATATTTTTAAATTTACACGAGTCTCTGTCCGTCGGGTTGGAAAAAAAACTTTGATTTCAAAATTGAGTAAAATTTGTTAACCCATTCTTCAGAATTACTTCCAGATCATGCCATCAGAATGAATTTCATATCATCTTAGCTGAATCACTTCCGCATCATGCCAGTATAATCACTTCGAGAGAAGTTTTATGCACGCCTTCTCGCAATATAAAAACGAAATTAACTGAGAAACGAAGAATCATTCATCCAAAACTTCCCTGGAAGGTCCCCAGCATGCATGCTATATGTTTATATTTCCAACTGGGTAAGTACACAGCATCCTATAATAACAGACATAAGCGCTTATGATGACAAAATACTTTATTACAGTATTGTATGCGCTGAAGATGTCCCAAACAAAGGACCGAAATATAGGCAAAGAATTTAAATAATACAGAACGTTTAAAAGGCCGTCACGTCAAACCCAGGTTTTTATTCACAACTTATTATTTTATTATTTATGTGCATTATTTTAAATTTTCTTAATATGTTTAAATATCTTTTACGAATTGAGATTATATTTGTCCATCTGCGTCTTGTTTGTTTTGTTCTAGTCAGTTGTGTGAGTTCGACTCTTTTTTCCTTCCTCTGGTGTATCTGGATCTATGTCAATTCGATACAATTATTAATGATGATCCAGGATAATTACTCAGGTCTGGACAGGGTTAGGGTTTTATTTAATATTATTAATAGACGCTTTCAGGGTTTAAATGTGTGTTTATTAAACGCTCTTAGTTTGCGCAATAAAATTGATGATTTTGTATACATTTATTCCGGAACTGATGTACACGTACTGCGAAGTCATTTCATCCTGGCACATCTCAATACCAGGCTTTAACGCATTTCGGAATGAGCGCAGGAGTCGGTTGGGTAGAGAAGTTGCGGTTTATGTCAAGGATATTCTCCAATTGAGACAGTTTTTTCCTCAGTGGGTAGTCTAATTCTAATCCTGCCTAACTTCATCTATGGAAGTTTTATGTTCCCTCAACTTGATAGTGTTTGAACACGTAGAATGAAGGTCGCATATAACGATTGCTTACGCTTCACTTTCGGACTTCGCAGATATGACCATGTCTCGTCTTACCACGATCTTCTATTGGGTGCTCCATTACTACATACCTCACGAAAAGAGCCTTAGTGTTCTTCTTTAAACTGCAAAACAATATTGAACCACATTACCTCAGAGAAATGTTTTTAATTTACAAATTCACATCGAAACAGGAACGTTATTTGTCCATCCATATTAATCCATCTCAGAGCACTTACTCTTACCGTGACTTTAATAATATCGACACTGCCACTTTGTTTGATGCACTTGGTTCTCGCGAAGGGTTCAACGTTTTATTGATGAGAGGATTCTAGCATCTATGGTCTTGCCTGTCCACAGAAAACCGTCTCCGAAATCTCTTGGAGATTTTATACCAATCAGTATCTTAAGTTTTTGTGTAACGTTCTGGAAAAGCTAATTAGGCTCTAGATTTTTGGCCACTTGGAAAATAATAAGCTCTTGTCATGTCGGCAGACTAGTTTCCTTCATTTTCACAGCTGCGAGACTACTGTACTAAAAGTGACCATGCTTCTGCTCTCACTGCGGCCTTCTTGGCAGATCGCCACCAGCAGGTTAAGGTGGATGATAAGTTGTCTAATTCACTTCCATTCCCGATTGGTGTACCTCATGGTTCAATCCTGGGGTCGCTGCTATGTAGTTTTTTTTTATCAACAACCTTCCACTAGTTGTCGAGCTGTCAGTATTCGCTTATACGCGGATTATATACAGCCATATCTAAACAGAACTAAGGGCCTGTATTAATGATGATTTGAGCAGAATCAACACATCGCCAAAGACTAATCCTTTGAGAATTAATCCCACCAAGTCTCAATATATTATTTTTCACAACGGTACACTACATGTCTGATATCCTACCCATAACTCCCGTATTTCTGGACGGTAAAGAATTGTATTTTGACAAAAGCAGCCCGCTTAAAATTGGTCAAGACACTAATCCTGCCTTACTTCACCTATGAAAGTTTAATTTTCCTTTAGCAGCTTGATTGCGTTTGTACCCGTAGAATGGAGGTCACGTTTAACAATTGCTTACGCTTCATTTTCGGACTTCGGAGATATGACCATGTCTCGCCTTACCGCAATCTGCTGGTGGGGTGCTCGCTTACTACATACCTCAAGAAAAGAGCCTTTGTGCTCTTCTTTAACCTGCAAAAAATAATGAACCACACAACCTCACAGAAATGTTTAAATTTACAAATTCACATCGAAACTGGAACGTTATTTTTCCTCGTTTTACAAGGCTAGTAATGAAAGACTCTTCTATTGTCCAGATTCCACGCTTTTGGAATTCCCTCCCACATAATATCCAGCATTCAAGTACTGTCAATTCCTTTAAAAGCCTTATTGATTCCTATTTTTTTAATTAGACGCCTGTAATTTACTACACTTCTAACAGCGAAAAATAATCGCGAATTATGGTAACTTTTAATTTTTCTATTAACTTAGTGAGTTCTTTGTTTGTTTATTTATTTATTTATTTATTAATAATTAATTAATTAATTTGATACTATTCTTCTAAGGACTTCCTCCTTGTTTGAGACCTATTGTAAGGAATAGAAAGATTTTAATCCTCAATAAACGATGTTAGGTTATGTTACTAAATGTGAACGATTTATGGAGTCAAAACGGCTTTGCTAGAATTGATTAGTACAAGTGTTGTAAGGCAATCCTCATCCAGGGACTCATGTATATCAGAAGTTACCTTAAATAATGAAGTCTCACAACTATTAAAAGGACGGCATCCTGATTGAGAATTTGATAACATAGGATTCCTATTTATATAATTCATAATTTGCAAATACATCAGCTTTTCAAAGATTTTTCCTAGAACGCAAGGCAGTCTGATTGGACGAAAATCACCGTTATGTAAGGCAGAAGACTTCTTTGGAAAAGGAACAACCAGAGCTTTCTCCCAACTGGCGAGAAACTGCGAAGTTGTAAGACAGTGATTAAATATATGCGTAAGAACTCTTAATATTTCCGCAGAAATTAATTTAAGGAATCGAGGTGGCAAATCATCCGATCCTACAGCATTTGACTTAATTGCATGTAATGCTGATAACACTTCAACTTCATCAACGCACCAAAAGGCAGAAACCATTATGGGACTGACGCTAGGTGCCTGGGATGAAGAAGCTGCGCTGGAAGCAAAAACATTATTGAACTCATCTGGATCAATATTTATTTCAGACGATTCCCGACCGAATATAGCCAAAGTCTTAGGAGGAAGATTGGTATTTAATTTATCTCTGAAATAGGCTCATTTTGTGGATCGAATTAAAGTTCTAACTCTGTTGCTGACGTTTTTGTACCTGGAGAGCATCACAGTACAATGCATCTGTTTATATGTATCTGCCTAAAAGAAAATCTCTCTCAGTCACAATATTAAGTAATTTAAATGTAAATCTATGTTGGGAAGTAATAAATAATTAAGGATCAAAATGGGTCTCTATTGTGTCGCAAAACCTTAATCTTGTAATGTTACAATTGGTCCTTTCATCTAAATCATTTTCTTTCCTTATCTTTTTTCGCTCCATAACTAGACCACGTAGGCTCTATTAAGCATTTGCTAAATCTAAGGTTTGCTATTAAAACACCGTGTACCTAATTGAATTTTTACGTTGTAGATACATATTCTTGCTTTATATTTAGTATAGGCTTAAAATAATAATAACAACAACAAAAAATTCAAAAAATATTTACGCTTTCAAGAACCGAGATTCTCTGAAATAAACTAACCAAAAAGAATGCAATTAATTACATCGTTCACCTGAGGCCAAAATTTTGGCTGAGGAAGTTTTATTGAAGAATCGTGTTCTTTCAGCAATTAATAGTGTTTCCCCACTTTCATCGGCAGCCCAAAATACGCCGTAATTTCCTTTGAAAGAAGGTTCAAGTCATTAATTACTCTTCAGAAAATAGCTGGATTGCGCCCACCAGTTGGGTAAGGACAGTGAAACAATAAATTACAGACCGCACGTTGATAGCCTCTAAAATGGTGCCGTAGAGTAAATGACTTTTCAAAAGTTCAAAACAATCCTGCTTTTCTGCTGGATTTTCTTTGGACAGCCGGCAGTAGTGCCAATGTCTTCGTTTATCTTTTATTTCTTTCTTCTGCTGCTTTCACCTCTAGCTCTGCGGAGTGGTATACTTTTCGCGCGCTTCAAACTGATGATTACTGAAAGGATCAGGGGAATCCGTTAACTTCTCCGCAAATATTTCCCTGCATTCTTCAGGAAAATCTTAACATGCGCACTTTTCGCCAAGACACATGTTACTGCTGTTCCCCAGGCTTGTATTTTTATTATTATTTTTATCCCCGACGTATAGTGTTTGTTTCCGGCATGCCAGCACACGCTTTCCGGGTTTGTTGCACCCTTCATGATTACAAGGGCAGACAGCGTAGAAATTGAATGCTACACAGGGAGATATCACTTAAGGCGCCCCAAATAAGTGTTACCGCCTTAATTTTGTGAAAATTTGCCAAATGGTTAGATGCCTAAAGTAATTTTAAGTGCGGTAGTAAGAGAATTTTAGTAATTTCACAAATTGTCACTGCAGTAATAATTTATAAATTAGACATGTAGTTAGTTTAATCAATACACCATATTCGTGGCAGAGACTTAATTCCGTTGATAGTTAGATAGATTAGAGTATACCAAGTATTTTAAAAACCACTCTTAGTGTGTAGGTAATTCAAACCTGCACACAGTCTTTCAAGAGTCATTGTTGATTTTTTTCAGCCAATGTATTCTTTTGCTGCTCGATTTATAGTAAGATAGACCAAGGTAGCTAAACTCTGATACTTCATCTTCTAGTAAGTTCCCAGCTCTGTTAATGTAGCCTACAATCTCGTAGCAGCCGTATGATTTTATTTATTTATTTTATTGAGCGGTTAAAGGAAACTTACTACTAGTGGCTCAGTTCAGTAGATGTAGGTGGATCAGCTGGCATTCTGTTCGTCGTGCCTCATCGGCGTTTATAGTCTGTTCCAAAATTAAAGGCTTAAACACAATTCCGACGACAGAGCGACAGAACGACAGACGACAGCGAAAATATCGTTGCAAAACAGGCAGTCGAAAAATTGGGAAAACAATTGCAACGACAGGCGGTGAGCGACGATTGTGAAAGAAGAAGATATTGAAATTTCATTTGTTAAATGTTTCGAGCGTTTTAAAAGGAGATTTTTATCAAGAATATTTTATATTATATTGAGAGAAATGCAATGGACCAAATTGTGAAAAAAACTGAAAATGCGGAAATTAACTAAATAAACGCTTTGAAATATCCATCCAAACCACGTCTTTTTTGTCCATTTGTCTTGCCTGTTTTGTAAACTATAAATTATTTTATGGATTTCGCATTTCCTCGATCAATTTTTCTCAAAGCTCATTATTTTAAAATTACCGCGGCGTGCTACCACTTGAAAAAGACAAAAGTGAATGCCACAACCATTTCATTCGATTAATTTTGTTGGCAGGACTGCAGCGACGACGGCAAAATTAGAAAGTGATCAATCCCGGCGATAATGTCGTCGATCGCTCAACGTCGGTCGTCGCAATTTGGTGCATTCGCATAAGATGCTGTGCTTTTAGAAGTTTGACAGCGATATATCGTCGTCGTTTGTCGTCTGTCGTCGCAATTGTGTTTAAGCCTTAAGTCTACAGGTTGTCTCGAGAACGGCTTGTCGGTTTGTTTTACTTACCCAAAGCAAACTTGCTCGATATTGCTTTTTATCATGGGTGGGTATTGTCAACCTTAATCGAATTATCATTATAAATTTAACCAGTCTTTGCAACTAGTTGAAGTGAATGATTGGCGATGTGTATGATGCGCAGCTTGATTCCTGTTTGTCACTATCGTCCAGGGTGTTTGGCTCCTTTCATATATAGAATTTTGACGACTTTCAGTAAATATTTATTTTTATTCAAATCGTTATGGTTATACACATTTCGCTCGTCTTTATTGACGTTTGGCGTTGTAAAAATCAGCCTTTATAATATAACGTTTGTCATTACGGGCAGAATAAGTTATCAACGATATTAAAAGAGTATGGTAAGATGGAAAATTTTGTTTATAAAATGACGTAAGTATTTAGGTCGCCACCTCATAATCCATTGTTTATTTTAAATTCTCATTTCCAATGCTCTGCATGTCGTTTCCATATATGAGCTACTGCTCAATTGTCGTTTGACTGACATTTTGACTTTGAGTTCAATTTCTAAAAACTATAGTAGGCGCGTAAAGTTTTTTCTCTTTTATCATTAGCTCAGAATATTCACCACAATTTGATAGCTTTAGAAAAGCATTGAATCTATTGGCTCAAGTGCAACTTGTTACTAGAGCCGCAAATACTACTATTCATGGCTCTTATGTTATTTTATATTTTATATTTAGCAGATTTCATAACTATCTCTGATAGACTTTTAGCTCTTAAATTAATAAACCAAATAACATGTAGAGGCAAATAAGAATCCGAATCTTTCTAGTAGAATCTGATGAAAGAAATGAGAATTTAGGCGTGAGAAAGCAGGGCTGTCCCTCCCTTCTCCACCAAATTCAATTATTGTCTTCAAAAGTTCGTTCATGAAAGCTACATTACTCAATGGCTAACCCCCATACTCCCCTTTCTCTAACTAAAAATACTTGAAATTACATTTTTTTGCAATCAGTTTTAGAATTGAAATGTGAAGTTTTTGAAAAATTGAATGCGATTTAATTAACCCAATACAGTTCTTATCTAAGCTGTAACATTAAAAAAAATTATTTCCCATAGATCTTATTTCAATCGTGGAAGTACTCTACATATATTTTTGAACGATTCTAATTTAAAGGTACACTCAGAACCTTTTTTTACTATTTCTGATAAGATATTATTAGAGTAGCAAGCTTTTTTTTTTTAATAATTTTAAAAATTCAACCGAATTGTTCAATAAACGTGGACAAACTAATTACGATATGGTCTGAGTGCCCAACTGTAGTTGTGTTCTAAATGTCAGTTTGTATAAACCTTCTATCTGTCAAATTGTAAGTTTAAAACATGATCTGATACTAGTAGGTAGGCGGACGAACACAGATTTGGACTGAGAGATAGCAACCACAGTCTGAAACCGCAGATTACCTGTGAATGAATGGTGGCCATTAATACTGGAATCTATAAGTTACCAGCAACTCATAAATTCGTTAGTCAAATCATGACGAAATAATGGAAATATGCTCACTACTATTATCATCAATAAATTTATAATGATGACATTGATACAATTTCATTGAACATCTGAATGTTCTGCATTGCGTATATTCTTGTTTTTGATGACCAGTGATGGCTCAGTAGAAATAAGGAGGATCTTTCTAATTTTTGAACAATTTTCAGGGAGCCTGTCGTAAAAGAAAACAATGAAAAACTAGAAGGGATACAGTTTTAACAGAAGACGCATCAAGTGAATAGTCCTAGAGTGAACTGAAGGCTAGCGCATAGAATAATGTACTAAAGGGAGCACACATTTTTACTCTTTGTAAGCGATGCCTGATTGGAATCGCGAAAAACTACATTATGACAGCTTCTGTCCAATAAATGACGCTTTTATTGACTGCGTTTATAAAGTGGTTAAAGAATTATTCTACTGTCTACCACTGTAATAAGTCACAATCTATTGATGCTGAAACAAAATTGTGGCGATTGAAAAAATATCGTTTGGTTATTCATGCACTTTTATTTACTAAATTTAAGTGATTTAACACATTTAAAATTAATTTCAATATACTTCATCCAATTCAATTTTTTGTATATTTACATCAATGCAATGCAATAATTTTACCAATTATTACTCAAAATGTTGTACTAAATTTCATTTATTTATTAATATAACGAACTAATTTCCCGTTTTTTAATTCAATTTATAATTATGTATAACAAGGTATTTTATAAATTCATTAATTATTGAAAAAATAATTATTCAAACTGAAAGGTTTAACTTAGTCTCTATTGCACTAGCATGTTATGTAAATATGGACCATATAGGCATATTTTTTACATAATGTCAAAAACTATAGAAATTACAAATTTATATGTGGTAGAAATAAAAAATATTCTATAAAAGATATTTTAATTACAAATAAGCACTAAATTGGTTTAGGTTGTTCTGCATGACATGTAAGAATAACCTTACTATCACATATGTATATCCCATAACTTCAAATTGATTGTTAAAAAAGTTAAATATGTACCTAGTTGAAATTCCTAGATGAAAAAAAATTTAAAACCTACAAATTGCCGTGAATCCGTGATGATAAATTTAGAAGTTCAAAAAATTATTGCAGTTTGATGAAAAAAACATTGAGACAAAAATCGCAAAGTGAAAACTAAATGAAAATTTGTAGAACGCTGAGAAGAAATTGTGTTAGTAGCAAACTATGACCACTTTGGCCAAATTAAGGAATGACTCGCCTTTTATAGAAAATTGCATTTCGATTTCACTATACATAATGTGAAATTTCGAAATATTTACCATTTCTGACTTAATTAGATTTATTAATTTTTGCTGTTATATGCCAAAATGCATTTAAACCTTTTTCATTAAATTTTACAAAAATGTTGCTATGAAATAGTCTGCACGGTATTTTTTGCTTTATTCTAATGAATTCCTCTCCCTATTTGATTTGTGCTCGTTCTGTAGTTATGGCCCAATATACGGAAGATTCTTGCTACAGCCATTCCAGCAGAATAATGAGCGATTGCTAAATAATAGCCTGGGGCTGGATTCTGATCAGAAAAAAATGACTTTTTCCGAAAATGCGATTCCTATATCAAGACTTCATCCATAAAAAGTGACAATTAGCGTGAATATCTGACTTATTTTGGAAAGGCCGATTCCTAAAAAGCTGGTTGAAATAACAAATGACTATTTTTCATGACAATTATTGCAACCGAAGTCACTTAGCCCTTACCGCTGTATATATATATATATATACCGCTGTATATATATATATAAAAGTTACAAACGATACCGCCACTTAGTAAGTATAAAAATTGTAAACGTACATTCATATGGATAAGTCTGCCAAATTTCTGGGGAAATTTAAACCCAATCATATTGAACTAATTTTATTCCATACTTATTTTACACCCTAAATGAAATTAAAGGCTGTACTAAGTTTGTCATTCCGTTCGTAACACCTAGAAATTATATAATTATTAACCCTTCCTAGGGTTACCATACCAAAATGTCTTTTTCCACTACATATTTGGTGGACACTGTCTGAGAACGCCCCAACATAGAGAGCTGAAGTTTTGTACACGGTGGTCTCATATAAATAGTAAAGATAATCTCAAAAATCAGCTAAAGCGGGCAACCCCTTCTTGGTGTTGCCATACAAAAATTTAGGTTTTTTTTGTATCCTGTGATTTGTGAAAATGATCAGCCATAGACGTTTTTATTATACTCAAAAGTTCTTCAGAATATGAAATTCTATGAAATTGGTTCTAATCATTTTTACCGTCAGACGAAGAATTATATGCGAAAAACCACTTCAAAACTCAAACTTGCACTGGTGGGTGACCATACCAAATTACATACATATACGGCTATTCATCTAGGTCTCAGACCAATTCTAGCCTTTTCTTTTACTTTTTTTTTATATACTTTTGTTTAAAGTTGTTCCGATCTGCTTCAGAAATTGGAAATTTTTTAACATCATGTGCGGTAACCCCACAAACTTCTTCTACGTATCTAGAAACTGAAGTCCATGACATGGCTAACAGAAAATCTTGTCCAGCTAGGCGTTGATAAGACTCCTGTAGATATTAAATAAGTTGTTACAAATTTTGAATATACCCTCGTATTAAAAATTACTCAATTACTGCTTTTCAGGAATATATTCAATAAATTAGAAAGGGGATTGAGTTTTACTCTTTCTAGACCCGTATAGATTCTACAAGCAATTTTTCAATTAAACCGCAATTGTCAAATTGTTACTGCTATAATTAAAGATAAATGTCATGTCGCCCAATAATTAGAATTCCAAATAATGCTATAGTGACATAGTCCTTAATTCGAAATCATTTTGTCATTGTCATTTTAATTTTATCAGAATCCAGACCTTGGTACGGTTTTTGTTCTGTAGTCGTCGGTTATTTTGCTGATTAGCCCAACGCTGGGTGCGATGAGCGCTTTAGTGGAGCAATCAACAATTACGTTAATGATTAACCTCGCATGGTAACTAATTGTGATGTAATGCGATTGCTTATTACAATGTAAGTGACTCGGGTGCTGCAACCAGTACAACAAACTACAAGGTTGTTATATATTGAATTTAATATATGTATATGCTACATATCTGCATTGTGAGTAAAAATTTACTTCCGAATATTGAGGCATAAAAGACCAATGACTGGTCTGGCCAGTGTTGTCCAGTATTCAGTTATAATAGTATCAAGTTTCCGTTTGGTTTGGAATGCTTGAACTGTTAAAATAGGTTAGTTATCGCGTAATATAGAATTGTATGTTTTAAATTCATCTAAGTGTTGTTTTTATTTGAAGAAAGTTTATCATCATTAATTATTTGGTTGTCGTTGTTCGATTGCTTAGAGGCACGCACTTTGCTTGCCTCCATTTCGCACTCGTTAGTGTAATTATTGTAATTACGAAAAACGAGCGCAAAATATCGCGAAATGAACGCAGCCATTACAAACGCGCGATTACTCTAACCCGATATGACGTTATAAATGGCGTGGGTATATAGAGTTTGACCTATTGAAAAAATAAGTAATAAGGAAACGGAATATTGGGTTAAAAACTAAGCCACTCGGTGATATTTATTAGTGTGCTGTGTTTGTATTCGTTTCGTCAGCGCAGTAATTAAATCATGACATTTTGAAGGGAGACATTTTTTATAATCCAAATTGCTATGTAACATATAACAAATCCTTAGCGCCCCTTTCTTTAGGTAAAAGGAATATAGTGCTACCATTGAAAAGAAGTAACCTTCTGACATTTCTCAAATTAAGAAATCGGACATGATCTAAAGTTTCGAATATTTTTCCGTTTCTGTTGTTGTATATTTAAAAGATATAGACAATAGGACGATATATTTTTATAAATATATTCACTAGCCTAAAAAACAATTTTCTGCAACATTGCACCGCGCACACTTCATCACTCTAAATTAATAGCTTAACAACTACAATTTCACGAAACACTGAACTCAATCAAAATATACACTTACGAAATAACGCAATTTCAATTATTTAGTATTTATTTTTTGATCTTGTCCAACAGTGGACTCGAACTTGTAATTTTTTGAATCGGTCAAATGGAATAGAAGAATTTTTTTCAGAGAGACTTTCTTTTTCTACGATTCAAATCAAATTATTAAATACAAGAGCAAAAACAACCACTTCGTCCGGTTTTTGAAGCCGGGGCTTTTAGTGCTTTTAATGTGTTTTTTTGGAGTCTATAGTTGATTTTTTAACTTTAGATACCATATTGTGCAGGTAAACTAGATTAGATTTGTGGAGTGGTGTTAAGCGCTACCCTCGCATTGACTGCAACCTGAAAGGTCTATTGTGAGTCTTACAGGTTGTGCAGGTTTTTTAAAAATGTTTTTGACTTTATTGTGGTTTGTATTGTATTTTAAGGTTGGTGGACTCCTGTGTAGGTGAGCTGGTTTCGGTGCTTTCTCATCTCAAATGTCCAACAATCTTCAACATGTACCTATCTTGTATGATTGACTAGTTTTGTGTGTTGATTTAAGTCATGTTAATGTTATTGCAGGTAAATTACTCATAATTTCCTGACTTGTGTATTGTTTATTTTGGTATGTTTTATATGTATTAAACAACTCTTGAATATTTATTTCTTGAGTTTTTATTGATATTACTGTGTTTGTTCTTTTAAATCAAATGTTAGTGTTCATTTATTTCAACATATTTTTTTAATAAGTTTCATTTTTCTTTCTGGCCAGCGTGGGACCTTTGTACATGTGGCATACTCCAGGTGATGCAGATATTACGCTTTGTGTTATTTTAAATATAATTGTAGTACGTTTTCACATTTTCGAAATTACGAGACCCTGTTTTCACTATGTGCTATGTTGACCATTTTAAAATGTATTAAATGTCACTGTTCCTTTCAGAAATTTGGCATGCATTCATCAAAATGTACGTAATTTCGATCGTAATTTTGTAGAAATTACGTTGAAATCGGCTGTTTTAAATGTATGGTAAATTAATTAAATTTCGATGATTTCATCAAAATTACATAATTTCGACCTAGTGAAAACGAATTATAAGTAAGTAGTTTCCCTTCCTTTCAGGTTCGTCGAATACTTTGCTTGAGAAGGGATTAGAGGTGCTAGATGAAAGCATTGTATTTCACAGCAATTTACACACCTTTTTGTAAATGAATCCGATTTTTATATGCTCATCATAATATTAAAAGCTTTACTTTTTTTAATCAACGCAATTGGAGGCAATGGTCTTGGAGGAAAATCATATATATGCAGACGGATTAACTCAATGCTCAATAACCGCATAGTATACGCAGAATTTCTTAGTAGCAATAAAGGCAACAGAGTGTCCAGCGGTACTCCGCAAGGAGGCGCTCTTTCACCTAGACTGCGACCAATGGTGGTTAATGGAATTTTCTTCTCTTTACAGAGGGAGGGCATTAATTCGGTAGCATATCCTGATGATTTAGTTATTCTGGACTCAGGTTTATTCTTATCGACGATTAGCGAACTACCCCAAGGAGCATTGCAGAAGCTTCTAACAGGGCTTAAAGTCTTTACAAGGATGAAGGTTATTCCGACTTTCGCTTCCCCAAAACTGGGTAACATTACTCTTGAATTTAAAAATGAAGCCAAATACCTATAGGGAGTTATACTAGACTCCAATTAAAATTGGAAAATAAATGTGTATGGGCGTGTCCAAACGGCGGACATAGCACTGCATAATTGCAAAAATATGGGCCACATATCCTCGTATCGTGCAATGGATGTACACCGCTATTGTGAGGCCTAACCTCACCTATGGAATCTTGGTGTGGTGGATGCTCTAGAGAAAGCGGTTCACGTGAAGAGTGTTACAAAAATACAGAGATCTGCTTCGCTAAGTGTCACAGGTGCTTTGCATATAAAATTAACGGCAGCAATGGAGGTCATACTCCGGCTCCTTCCCTTTGTCATCTATGGAAAATGTATAGCAGCAAAAAGTGCACTAAGACTTATTAGCAAAGCAGCGAGGCTGTTGGCAACAACTAATGTTGTACCCAGTGATCGAGTTATCAGAATTTGAATTAACAGCCCTGCTGCAATCAAGACCCTATACTCGAACATCATTAGATCGCGCCAGCTGCAACTGTGTGGCTGTGAGCCCGGGAAACTGGATGCTAACCACAGGGCTATTTTCTGCTGGATGCCTCATCACAGTGACATACCTGGAGGAGACAGCTGATGCTGTAGCCAGAAAGGGCTACACTATGACAATTTGCCTAGCGGAGGAACCCATAGATAGCCCCCTAGAATCAGTGTACAGGATTCTAGATATGCAGCCCTTTGAGCTGGCAAATCACAGATGCAGAAAGTAGACCACATGCGCGATTTCAAGACAGCTGTGGCCCGAAATTTGTCCTGGGTGGGCTGAATCTCTGGTTAGAGGAACCATAATGATATGCATAACCTTATCGTAGTTATTACAGGACACTGCGTCATTGGTGAATATGCAAAACTCATGCAAGCTCCATAGAATGACTTCTGCAGAAGCGGTATGGATGACGAATAGGTCAAGAGCTTTCCTTTCAGCACCTGCTGTGTGAATGCCCAAACCTTGCCAAGCGGAGGAGAAATGGGCTCAGTAGCTACTTCTTCGGCGAATTAGGGAAGCTAACAGACAAGATTTTGGGGAGCCTGGTAAGCCTGGTTCATTAACTCTTGTGGCTGCTTTCAGCTTACTCCCTAAATCTGAGGTATCTTTCCCAGGTATGGTCGCAATAACGTGGTATCACAATGGACCGCAAATGGTCTAAGTGAGGCATATCGCAGGTGTTTGCACGATGGCCGCCACTCTAACCTAATCAATACAATACACCATTAGTTCATGATAAGACTTGCAGTAAAATTTCATGGAAATTCAAAAGAATTTTGAGAATGAAAACACTCATCGGAAGGCTCATCGGAACTTATTAGAAAACTTCTAAATTATTCATTTTTAATTCGTGAAGAGCAAAATTCTTTTGTATTTAATTCTTGTTTAAGATAAATGAAATCAAATTTATTTTATCCAATTGGTCATTTTTATGATTTTTCTCAATACATTCAGTAGACTAAATGCCGACATGTCGTTTAAAAATTTGATGATATTCTTAATTTTGATATTTTAAAAATTGGCGACACTTGTATATTTTTTATATAATTTTATAATTGATGCTTTTTTTTAAATTAATTCCCCTATGATTAAAATGCACGTATGCACCTGATTTTTCCAGTAGAAAAATCTAAATTGATTATAATTTTAGGTCTCTCATTTTCATCTATTAACTTCCAAATTTCTTAATATTATTGCTGAAATTTCTCATAATTTTAATAAAAAACAAAATCTTTCACCATAAAATCATCATCCACGAAAAAATGCTAGACTAACCAATGCTAATTTATTGCAACATTATCTTGTCAGTTCTTATACAACTGGTATACTCTACTTATACTAATGCAATGCAATGGGGAGAAAGAATGCGCGCACGCAAGTATGGGAAAAATTTACGATTTCCCACAGGGAAATTATTTAATCTTGTGAAATTGGGGAGAGATTGCTGAACCTGAACGACTAGGAAAAGGAACAGAATCGGGATACCGTTGCTTATAGGTTTTCTGTGCTGTGCTGTCTGGGAGTTTGGAGCTTATGTCGCCCATTAGTGCGGTTTTTGCCTTCGTCTGGTCAAATCGGTTTTGGTTCTGTGGTGGAATCCACAGTTTTGGTATCTTCGACAATTTATTCTCAGCGGTAACAAAACAAAGCATTTTACGTGAATGGTTTTATGCTCGCACCACATCTGGTACAGTACTGGGAAGGAAAGTGTGCTTTTCTGGTGGTCCGGGACAAAAGGTTAAACGATGATGTCCTTAATATTTCGATAGTGTCACGGAATGCGGTAATAAGATCCTTGGTTGCGATTTCGAACATACATATGTACGTCACTTTTTGTATAGAATAGAATAGGATAGGATAGGATAGGCGCAGTGCCTCCTGACTTTGGAATGTCTTAAAGATACCAATCGAGAATTTTTCGAGAGTTTTAAAGTGGCTACAAGGAATTTATTAATCCTTTGTGCAAGTGCTCTGTGTGTTCCCAGTGTGTTTGTTCTTTATATCCATAAAAAATGTTCAGTAAAATTTTATTGTGAATTTAAAGATAAATGATAAATTAAGTGAAGTCCTTCAAGTGTTCCAAGTATTAGTGAGGACGTACAAAAGTCCTAAGTTTCTACTAATTTTAAGTAAATAATAAAATTGGTCTAATTATGTGTGTGTGCGTCTAAGTTCGAATATATAACAGTTAAATTGCGGGTTTTACTGAAAGTACATAGATGCACAAGTAAAGTAGAAATACATATTAGCCGGATACTTCATAGTGCACTTGTAATTACAACTGTCAATGGATACCGTGTAATGGATTAAGCGAACCAAGTGCCCCAAGGATATTCAAGCAGATACATAAGGTAAGTTAGCCAAATTATCTTCCAAAGTTTATCTACTTCATGTAAGATTTGTCTGCAGGATTTGACCACATAAGGTCTGTCTTTCAGAAAAGTTTTTCTCGCAATTTTACCTGCATTTGAATTTACAGACCTATCTAAGTTTTGTAAAGCATACGGCAGACTGACTTTAATGGAACTTTTGAGCAAAGTCTTCACAGATTAAAAGATTTCAATTGCGTCTCGTTGGCTTTTAAATGCAATAAATCTCCGTTTTTTGTGGTATAACCCTTGTAAATTTCTGATTACACTTGATTACCTAATTTTTCTGGGGATTTTACAGCTGACATTTAAAAGGGTTGAGTTTATGATTATTTTTATGAAATCTATTTATAGCAAATTCAGAATATAATTTTCGTTACCATGTAAATTACGGGCATAATCTTTTCTGCGGTCACTTTTAAATAAACTCTTTAATCTCAGGTCTGGGTGGGTGAGTAGTTATGATAAAGTCTAATTGTAAGGTTAAAGTGCCTGTACCTATATAAAGATCGGAAAAATTAATTTTATTTTTAACTTATATTTGGGTCAATATAATTATTTCTTGAAATGCGAATGAAAAATATTTTTTTTTCAAAGCTATTATTAATTTAATAAATACGCATTCCTTGTGTACCACCGATTTTATCGAGGTAACAGGCTTCTCTATTCTAGTCGTCTTTCAGGTCAGTGGAGTAGAGTTGGGTTTTAATCGTGTTGATGATAAGATCCTTTTCTTTTGACTTGGTAGTTACCAAAATGTTGGGCCACGTACCTAGTTTTCCCTAAGATTGGAGCTAATGACATTGGGGTAGCTAGATGTTTGTTGGTCGGGGGTGGGGAGGGGGTCTAATAGGGACCAGCCTGACATAAAATTGAAAAAGAATATTCTTCAATCAAGCACTGTTTTTCCAAAATATGTAAAAGTTTCTAAAACGTTAATCAGTGTCTACGCCAAGCTTCCTTACATCAAGCAAACTATTTTACTGATTACTATTGTTTAATTTCCAGTAAGGTTTGATTTTTTAACAAATATCGCCTATACATTTGACTGGATTTCATTGCGATCGAATGCAAAATACATGTGATTTTTGTTTAAATCTACCAGCATTACCAATTCTACTGGAGTTAGAAAACTTTCACAGAAAGAAGAAAACTTCTTCTAATGACAATAAAACCCAGGATCTAATAGAAGCAACATTTAATTAATATACGTAGAAACACCACTGGTATTGAGAAAAAATATTCTTTGATAATAAAATTATCGCTGATACAACGAAACTGACTTGCTACAGAGAAGAAAATTTTACATGAAGTCCACATAATACTTATCTACTAAAAATTATCCAGTTTGGAACATTTAAGGCGTTATACCACTCTGACGAAAAAATAGGCATCAAAATAAACTTTTTTTTTACTCGTCCATTATAAAAATATGAATTATTTTTAATTTTACGTATACATATAATAAATTTATAAACAATTTCCAATATTGAAAAAAAAAAATTTAATAATAAAAATGGCGGAGATATGAGTCGCTTAGTGGCACCCTCTTTTTAAAATCCTTGTTGACGGTGTACATTGTCGTGAAAAAAAACTATACTGTTTATTCAGAAGGGTAATGGCTAAGAGGTAACGTAGGGATTTTTTTTTTTTTTTAGAAATGACAGATGTTTGAAAAATTTCCATCAAAATTTTGAGTTTAAAAAAAGTATAACTTTTGAATACGATATCCAATCGAAAAAATCCTACGTCACGCTTTAGTTAATATTACAAAAAATAGGTAGTGCAAAGTTGTACACTAGTTTGAAAAAGTAATTTCTAGAAAAACGTGAAAGAAAGAAAAATTCGACGTTAAAGCTTTTTTCAATTACCTTCAATCTGCGATTCCTGGATCTTATATAAAAGTTTTTTTGATGCTTTTGCGAATATATAAAGGGAGTCAAAATTCATAACAATGAATTTACGTTACGGAACGTAACGGTCCGAACACTACCTCAGTTTCGTGTCGGCTACCTGACGCGCTTACTTGTTACTGCTGTAACTTCTGTAAAAATTTGAATTTTGGAATGTTTCAACACTTAAAATATTCTCACAAGTATAAACAATTTATTTATCCAAAAAACGATTTTTTTTTAAATTTCATGGTAGGGTAACCCGTTAAAATAAATATTTTTCAAGAATAACGGAAAGTAAACTACATTTAAGCAATTCTATTCATAGCTTTTCTTATTTTCTGTATGAAAATTTACTGCTATTATCAGAATCGGAGATAATTTAGAAAATATATTTACTACTATTAATCTAATTTTTCTACATTCAGTTTGAGTAAGATGAAGCAATTTGTTTTCTTACAAGCAAGAAATGCCCACTAAGCTTAAATATAATAAATTTCACATAAGGTGAACATAAAAAAAAGAACAACTTGATTTAATTAGTTAAAGAAACACTTTGTTGCCAATCAAAATTTTTATACAAATTACTAGACTGATTACAATTTACTATACGACGACCGAACCTCAGACTACCGACTTTCAGACTAACTTTTCTATGTTTCACAAATTATTTGCTTCCGCTAAACTTATCATTTCACGTGTCTACTACACGGGAAATAGTTTTGATGAAAAATGCATTTCTGGCTATTTTAAAGATTTGTCAATCAATTACATTTTTAATCGGGGATGCCGATTAACTTTTAGTCGATTGAAATTTTATTCTACTAACCCGTTAAATGTCTGGCCAACTAAATTTTCAATCGAAGGAGCCAATTAATATTTTAATCGATTTAAAATTCAATCGATTGAAATTTTAGTTGATTTTTTGGTTAATTTTTCAATCGATTAATATATCAATCGATTGACGCCCAGGTCTGATGTCCTATATGATATTTTTATCTATAACACTTAAAATCGCACCTAATTTTCCTTGATACAAATTGTACGGAGATTATTCTCAGTAAAAAATTCTCTCAGTGCATTATCGTTTAATTTGAATTCTTCATCATAGATCAATATCTTCTAAATTAATATCGTTATAATCATGCTGCTGCTGGGAATACAACAGAAATCGCCAAAAACTAATTGAATATGCTTTAGTTTTCCATTTCTTTTCTGCAAATCGGCTCAATACCTTTTCAGCTGTATTTTTTTCTTTTAAGATTGGCATTCTCTATGTTGAGCAGTAACATGAGAGAGAATCGTTCTTCAAGTCTCATAGCAGAAAACCTTCTCTCACAATCACCGAACTCACTGGGAGTACTATTGCCGCTTTATAAAGTTTGTGCAAATAAGGGCAGTAGGTACCTACTCTTTCTTAAAAAAATTTCTCAAATTTTTAGCATTCATCCCATCATTTCTTAAATGAGGCATGTTTTTCATGATAATCGCTTCAGTTTCCAAGGCTGATTTATCAATTTTTTAAATTTATTTTTGTAATTACTGAAGACATCCTCTCCGTTCTTCATAACCTATTTAATAAATGTGTCCACAGCGCGAGCTAGTAAATGTTGATCTTCCAGTATTCTTCTGATTGTGTATCGGCTGGCAAATCTAATGTAATGCTTTTGCCCTCTGTTGACTTTGTATAAAAGTCCTTTTGCTGACATCTTTTTTTGAGACTCTAACAGATTTTAGCGAAATCTCATACTTTTCCGAAACTGCTCAATGCCTGTCCAAATTTTTAACTGATTCCTGCATGCTTCGAAAGTACCAATAGTATTTGCTATGAGGTCACTATCCTGGCCAAGAGTGGCATTTTGGGTTCTGGACGAAATTTATTAGAGCGAGAACTGAATGAAGGAAATGACGAAATGTGTGTTAATTCTGGTTTCGTAATAATCTTTAGGAATCTAAATGCTTCAACTATGTGCTTGTCATGGTTTTCAGTGATATCTTTTTCCAAAATTAATTTAATTGCGTTCTACCCTCAAGACGCGCGAACTGTAGAGCGTCATGATGACTACTGCTAGGCATCTGCATTGGCACACGAGCTGCCAAATGGTTCCGCGTTATTTGAAATTAGAAGCGTAGTGTTTTTGATATGGGACAAAACTTTTAAATTATGATTTGGAAAATAGATGTTGATAGACTATATACGCCAGAAAGTAGATCTTTGAGATACTAGTAACGAAATATACAAAGATTAGTATAAGACATACGATAATAGTTGATAAAATAATATCTCTGAAAATTCCTTCAATTTAGGATGCTTGAAAGAGAAATGCGTAGTGAAATTTTTTTTACTCTTTAGTGGATGCAAAAAGTTTTCCAACAGAATATAAAAATCAGACATTATTTGGAAAATATATTTTGATCAAAAGATACAATTAAGCTAAATACCTCATAGAAAAGAGCAACATATTTTTTCGTTGTGCGAATAAAGTTACGCTCGTGTGACAACAATGAGTCTTTCATCATGGCGTACGGTAATTTCGAAGCTCAGCTCGTATGACATTGGTCTTAGGCTTCCGATTTCATAACTGGTATGGATTCCGAGAGTGCGTTATACTTTTTGCAGGCTAGCATGATGATCAAGCTATGAATAGTGAATATACAAAAACTTCAAGACCGTTAAAAAATGTATTTGTTAGTGAAACATTGGCGAATGAGTCAACAGCCATACGTAAGGATGGGTTTCTTTTATAAAAGCTTGCAGGCCTCTATTTTTACCAGACGTGACACTAGCGCCATCATAAGACTATACAAGAACTGGAACATCCCCCAAATGTTGTTTATTCAATGTATTCAAAATTAATTTGTCAGTTCTTGCACATCTTTGGAAGTGGCACAATTTATAAAATCTAGAAATCTTTTGACTATGTCGAGGCCGCTCGCATATCTTATGGTTATTGACACTTGTTCCTCTTTAAAGCACCTGGCCTCGTCCAAACTCAAAGAAAAAAAGCCTCATGCTTTAGTTTATTCAACAATCCAGAGTGAGGTTCGATATCACTCTGGATATTTGGGCTGCAGTAGTTGTAGTGTTTTTCAAAGTGGAGTGAAAATTTGTCATCATATTCACAAAAAAATTGAGGATTTTTCCAGAAATTACCTCCTATTTTTAGAAGATGAATCCTCCCGGTGCCCTCTCAAAAGCAAACCCTGGCGAGTGTCAGTACTATATCAATAAGTTTAGCCAAATATTCTCTGCTTTGGACAATTTCTTCCGCTTGTTGTTTCGTAAGTTGTTCATTAACATCTCCAAATGTAATAGCTTGACGATAGGACACACACATTTGGCTGCATTCAGAGTGAGGGGATGATTCTGAGTGTTTCTTTTTAAGGCCTATGCTAATTTTTCCGCGTTGTTGAAACTGTTGTGAGGTTACGATTTCCAATTACAGCAAGCACTGGAAGTGCTCTTATGCAAGAAGTTCACCAGCCCGATTAAAGATCTTTTTTTTGACACACTGATAGAACAGTTTATTTCCGTGAAAGGAATTTTACTTGCTCCAAGCAAATGCTAGCTTTAAATATGGCGAAACAAAGATTAGGTTGTTAAAACTGAAGGAATTGCTTGAGTTGATTTGTTTGACAGAAAGAAACAATTTAGTGATTGCATTTTGCTCTTTTATTTTAATTAAGTATTTCTTTAGTTGACTAAAAATCATATTTACCCTAGTTAGATTAATAATTGTTCATAAAGAACAAAAGCTTTTCCGAAGGAATTGAATCTTTATTTTAACTGGTATAAGATTTATTTATCGGAAGGAATGATTTCTTTTGAATGGAATAAGGAATAATTTTACTTAAAATTATTTCATCTTCAAGAGAAGTATTGAAATGTTCCTAATATGTTACATTTGTTTATTAGAAATAAATAATTTTTCAATAAAACCTGGCATTCATTTTTGTTACCTAAATAAAAGTTTATTTGTGATACAAATATTGTACTTTTTAACAAAAATTGATGTCCTTTTCAACATAAATACTTACTAGGTGCTGAAAATGATTCATTTGGTCTTCACAAAGAAATGAGAACTTTTATTAAAGAGGGGAGGGGCGGTGGTATTAAAAACCTGTTTGTATTTCTCAAACAGTTATAGCGAGATGAAAATAAAAGTCGAAACTTTAATTTTAAGTATTGTATGTATTTGTTCAAGTATTCAAGAACTAAAACAAATCATAGACATATGTGTATATTATTACTATTATCTTTAAAATAATGTGAGGCGTAATTTTGTTAATAACCAATATAATAAAATAATGTACAAAACACCTCGTTGAACACATAAAAACATTTTTACATTTTTTAACGATATAATTATGTATACAATAGATATTTTTAATAAAAAAAATCGTTTTTCGTATTACTGATAAAAAATACTAATTACACTATTTTCGTCAGCAAGAAAATGGATTTTTGTAGGGAAAGGACAGGATGATTTTCTGAGATCTTGTAAAGTTTTATGTCTATTATTTCACCGCAATTGCACACCTTAAAAGATTTGATATACAATACGCTTACATACAAAATAAATGTTTACTTTCTCATCAAATATAATATATTTTATAACACGAAATATTGGTTCTTCATAAGCATCCTTACCAATTTGTATAACATAGCCCATTTTCACATTTGAAGCAACAATCAGGTTATCTGGGTTATATATAATTTTGGGTCAAGCGTTTTAATCAAGCCATCATTTAAGTATGGCAGATCTTCAAATTGCATATCGTGGTCTACAATAGACAATGTTTTTAAAGTACATACCTTTAAAAATCTGAATGTAAACTTCTAAGTTACTTGTTTCCAAGAATGCCTGCATTTTTTCAATTTAAACCAAAAAAAAACACATCACAAGCACCACATCTGCTCCGCTTCAACTCACAATTAAAGTAAAACTGCACGAATACTGAATAAAACTGACTCATACAAAGATGTCTATAAAGTTAGCCTAGCCTTTTTCGAAATTTTCACATATAAAACTTGTGCTGAATTGTGCTCGAATTGTGTTGCGTTATGCCGCAAAGAAAAATACTTTCTTTTAAAAAATTACGCTTTTTACGAGCCATTTTTGAAAAAAAAGAGCTAGTCGAGCGATTATTTTTTATTGCAAAAATCAAGGTTGTACCGAGTTGTGTTTAACTTTTACTACGTTCTACCGTAAGGGAAGGGTAAGAATCTCGGAAATAACACTTTATGAACCATTTTACTTTGTGGCACAATGCAGCACAAGTTGAGTACAACTCAACACAACCGTCATCATGAAATTGGAAAATATTCATATAAGTATAAAACTTTAGAAAAATTATTTGCTTGCGGGTATAATCGGCTACAACGGAACAGGGATCGCTCGGTCATTACTTAGTTTATATAAAAAAAGATGAAAATTGGCTGCACATGAATGGGGGCTCAAAAAAAGGATCGTCCAAGATAGCTACGGGAGACGAATTTGCTCATGCATATATGTGCATTTATATAATTGGTTGAGTAACATGCACGCTTTTTCGTTCCCTCAATCATTTTAGGACCTTTTCGCTCACTCACTCACACGAACGCACGCACTCTTTGATGTCAGGATTCATCAGTTCTGCCATGTCAATAGTATTTCCGATTCGAGATACACCAAACAGATATTCTGAGAACCCTAAAACATAGCAGAAGTCGAGCATAACTCGACAATACCAATTCTTCTAAACATATTCTATCATACCTAATCGCGCTGCTGAAATAAAAAGCTTAAAAAATATTTTATTTAAATTTTCGCATTACGAAACTGCAGCCTGATGTAGTACAGTATATTATTACTATTTTTCTTTTTTCGAAAATGTGTGAACTTTCGTTCAAAATCTTACTTTATTCGTAAAAATGTTATTACCGAAAAAAAAGGTTGTTAACGTTCTAAAATTGCTGGGTTAACTATTTCACCCATAAAATGTTTATTATTTGTTTTTTTTCTTTTTTCAGTACAACCGTAACTCAACATTTATTTATTTTACATTTTGAAATTTGAAAACATAACGGATGTGCTGGCTCGTGTGAGATTTCTGCCGCATTATGCTACAATGGGAAAAAAATTAATTAAACTTTTTATAAAGAAAATATGATTTTCACAAAATTTAGTCCGCCTATTTTCGACATTTGGTAAAATGTAAAGAGTGTGCTGTGGTTTATCACAAACGAATCTGAAAAATTTCATTTGGTTAAGATTTTTAAATTTCCCCATTCATGGTGAAGGTTGTGATGAGTTGTATTGAATTTACTCTGCATTGTGCCACAAAGAAAAACGGTTCATAAAGTGTTAGTGCCAAGATTCTTTACGGTAGAACGTAGTACAAGTTAAACACAACTCGGTACAACCTTAATTTTTGCAATAAAATAAACCGCTCGACTAACTTTTTTTTTCAAAAATGGCTCGTAAGAAGCGTAATTTTTTAAAACAAAATATTTTTCTTTACGGCACAACGCAACACCTTTGCCTATATGGCCAGATTTCTTCAAAGCTGTGAGTAATCTGAAAGATGCAAAAAATTGTGTATGTAAACATGCACTAGGAAACCTGTAGGTAATTTGGTAACCAAGTTCGTAACGACAGATACTCCTACACCTAGATCTGGATTAGAGTTGCCTGTGCTGATAAGGTATGGCTTGTACAAGAAATCCCAGACGTATAGCCATACACCAACATTTGAAGCAAAAATTTATTGGTTTGCCATGAATGTGCTGTTGTGTACTGTTATGTCAATAGTATGGAATCATTGATTCATGGATGCAAACTTCGTTGTACGGAGGAAAATGCTTCGTCCATTTTTCATTTAGTTTCTCGCATAAAGGTCGTACGTTTGTGAACTTATCCTGGACATCTAAAGCCTCGTTATCAGAAACATGCATAAACCGAAGTATTTGTTCAAATCGTGATCGAGATATTGCGCTAGCTACGCCAGGGTGATAGGTATCGGCTCCAGTATCCCAGTACATGCGATTCCTAGCTTGAACGTTATATCCACTTAGCAAAACCAAACCCATGATGTCTTCATCGTAAAATGATTCAAACCAATCAACAGGCGAATTGTCAGTATCCAAAAACGCAAGACTATTCAATTCCCGTATTTGATGTTTCGGAAAATCAATTCCATTCCACTTTCTTTTTTCTATGACTTTATTTTTTCGTATTTGCGTTTTAGCCGTAGAACTGGATGCGTTCTCCGACAGAGGCACGCTATCATGGTCACTTGAATCTTCTTGCCTATTATTTCAGATTATAACGCTGGTCCTGATTTTCGCACGCATTCAAGGTGCGCCTCAGCCCGTAGTTGATTTCCTGTCCAATGATTCAAATCCCCCACAAATGCATCTTCCTCGTCACTATCACCATCACTTAACATATGGTTGCTGGGACGGCATGTAGAGATAGTACCCTCAATAAGGTTATCTTCTGTCTTTATTATGTCTATAATTTTAGCCAAAAACAAACTGAAACAACATAATAAATATATATATGTATGTAGGATGAAATTTAGGTTATAACAGTTGGCAGCACAATTTGCATCGGCCACCTTAACAGAGTGCCTCGTCCGGCTTAATCTGACATACCAGAGAAGGAAGAAGAAGAAACCACTTCGTCATCTGCAGCATAAAAAGTGAAAGAGCTTGTGATTAAAAATCAAACAAAAATTAATAAAGCTGAAGTTTATATTAAAGCCACTACTATTATCTTTCTTGAAACTCCAACATCAAACATTATCTCACATCTATATAAGATATAAAGCACAACGGTAGCTGACAGATTCAATAATCAATGTAAATAGTAATATAACATCTATGATATGAATTATGGCATCAAGGACGGATAAACAATATCTCTAAAAATCTATATCTTAACAGAAACGATCGGTTTATGGCACAAAACTCGAAGAACATAGATCAATCAATACAAAAAACTGATTTACATGGTCTTACTAATTATAAAATAATAATAAACTTACTTTTTACTGCGCAACATCGTAAACACCACACTTGCATATTTCGTTTTGTCAAATGGCAGAAAAAATGGCGCCAAAACTTTGACGCTTTTGTTTTTCTATGTTGCCAAATTGTAAGCAAAAGGAATAGTACATTGCCGTCTTTATGTTCCAGGTCGTGACATCGACTTCTTTGAATGTATTAGAGTGGTACGATTTCGTACTTATCTTAGCATTTGCTCTTATGGAAAAATGCATTACTTTCAACTTCAACCTTCTGCACAATGTAAATAGGCCACCATACTTAGAGTTTTATTCAGGAATTTAGTTATTTAAATTCCTTGTGCATTTACCAGCATAAAAATCTAAGTACTTTCTTTAAGAAAATTGTTTATATTTTATTAATCAAACATAACACTACACATAAAAATGAGAAAATGTGTTGGATCTGTTGCCTTCATACCACAAATCACACTAGAAAGCAATCAGAGTTTTGTGCTTGCCTATTGATTTATATGAAAAAAATTAGTCTTTCAACGTTTAACACACAGTAACTTCTTAAGTATAAGAAGACAAAAAACACAATGTTAATAATTTTTTTTATATTATCCCATAATGCTTTAATCAATTTAAAAATATTCCCCACCCTTCATATTAAATAATACAGTTTTTTTTCATTTCAAACAAGACTGAAAGTATTTTTTGAATCAGCGAATCGGCAGAGCCACACATTCAAGTCATATTTTCGCTAGTTTCGCTTGCTCACTGCGCTGTGAAACGATAAGGCGGCAACGGTATTCTGTGTTTAGCTCTTCATAACATATAAATTATAGTTCAACGATAATTCAAATATTACCCCATGTTATAGGAAAATTTGTTGCCTTTATGGTAGTATATTTTATACATTAGTTTTTTATTTATTTTCAAAAGAAAAGCCATTTCAAACAAAAAAAAACAACTTTTTAACAAATATTTGCTCCCACTTTGAAGTGGACTTTCATTTCTCTGTGATAAAACACACAGAGAAATGAGAGCTTGTATGAAGGCAATAGAATCCAACACATTTTCTTATTTTTATGTGTAGTATTATGTTTGAGTGGAAAATATTAACAATTTGATTAAAAACAAGTACTTCGATTTTTATACTGTTAAATGCACAAACAATTAAACAACAAATTTCCTGAATCAAACCTTTAGTACGGAGGCTTGTTTATACTATGCAGAAAATTTAAGTTGACAGTTATGCATTTTTTCCATAAAAACAAATGTTAAAAGGAGTACGAAATCGTACCACTCTAATACATTCAAAGAATTCGATGCCACGGCCTGGAACATAAAAACGGCCACGAATAGTACCATTAAAAAAATAATTAATCATATTTTGTCGACAAAGATACTAAATAACTTGCCGGTTTTAAAAATGGGGCGGTGAGCACATATGGGTTAACAAAAAAAAAGATAGTTCATGATTTTATTTGTGACAACCAATACTATAATATGGGCAGCTAATTTAATATTCTCTTTCTTGCCACGAATACAAAAAATTAATATTTTTCTTTCTCTTCTAAACATGTTAGTTTCTTAGGCACTACGTAAAATTGGTATATATTGTTACACGCTACAAAGTGACACAAGCGACATCTGTTGGAAATAGAAACAACTTTAGGTTAGTGGCGTCTTAGTAAATTTTGGGTTCGTAGAACGGATTATTCAGGAAGGTTCTAGGATAATGTGTAGAGTATAAATACGGCGCTTCTCACATCTAGGAGGTTAGTCTTATTTCAAACAGTGAAGTGAACGAAGTAAACTATTTGGATTGCGATAATTAGATGTACAAACTGTAAAGAGTTGATTTGGTAATTGTGTGTAAATATTATATAAGTGAACAGTGAAATTAAATAAAAGAAGAATTTGTTATTGATATCTGAAATATTGTGTTTTAAATAACCAACGAAGGCAACGCTCGTAACAATATTTTTATTTTATTAAGTTATTGAAAGAAAGATGAGTAATGTGAAATTTTAACGTATATAGAATAGTTGTGCAAATAAATGCAAAATTGGGTTCGTATGCAAAACATATTGCTAATCGTAATCTAGTATTGGTTGCCATAAATAAACTGAAACTGTATTCGTAACCTAGCTATCATAATACAGTATTGGTTGTCGCAAATAAAATCATTGTTTTCTTAATTGCACATTAAACATATTTACACGTATAATATATTTTTCATCAGCTGTGCACGAAATATAAAACAATTCAGAAATTTTTAATGAGTTAAGGGACACACAAAAATATTCATATGTTAGATCCACTAAATATCCATAATAATGTGTATTAAAGCCATAGGTAGAGAAATATGCAAGACCTTCGAAAAAGTAAGAAAGTTGTGTTCATATGTTTTCAAAAAGCTTTATAGCAAAATTAGGTTTAAATATACATATATTGTGTGAAAATAAGCTTATTATTAGTTTCGAACACATTTTCCTCGTGAACAACACCGTGCTTCTCTAAAGTTTCATGATCAGCTAGTTTTAAAGTGCCGTGCTGATAGTGACTTTTCTGTGTTGGTCGCTATTTCATTAGATTTATTTAACATCTCATTGATATTGTCTCCAAGATATTTTTGGTACACTTTGAATTGCTTGCCACTTTTTTGTGTACTTGATGAAAACTTTTATAATGCATAGAGTTTATTTGATTTAAAGGTCCTCCTTCAATCATTATACTATTTCAGTAATGAGTAAGAATATGAAATTTGAAAGCCTGGATTTTGATAAGTTAAGGTAAAGCTCAATATGTTCGGATATGATGCACTACAAAATCTTAGGTATTTCTTTCGGGAGTTTTTGACAGATAACTATATCGAGTATTTTTCTAAGCAGTGTATATAATTCCCAGAAATCGGAGTCCTCGGGAATTCTGTCACAGACCAGGAAACTAAAGTTTTGAACGAAGCACAATGTTTCAGAAGCAGAGAATTTCAAATTCATTTTGAGAAAAAGTCACTATTTAATAAAGCAGACTTATTTGTACATAAAGGGCCATAATTGAGTACCAAAAGACGATAGTTGAATTCTTTTAAAGAGAATAGAGAATACTTATTAATGCACAGATCTAATATTAATTTAATATCATATTGACAAACACCTTCTAAAAGGTCATGCATTAGATCATTAGATCGAAGTATATAAAGAGTGGCAAACGCAAAGTCTTTTCTGAATGTTGAGCGAGCATCGTCTTACTTTAAAGAGCTTTAATTATATAAAATTAAATATAAAATTTTCATCGTTACAGCTCAGCGTATTCATATAATCGCATATATGCGTCAAAATATTTGTTTTAATATTGAAAAGCACATAGAAGTGATGTTGTACGTTTATTACCTTAGAAATATAAGCGACCCGTTTTATAGCTGTAGCATTATCAGCATTTACATATTCTTCAATAGAGGTTTGAATTACTTTATTGGTAAATTCAACAAAAACATCGGATTCTTTTAGCTCTTTCAAGAATTTGTATTTCATATCTGGAATCCTTTAAGTCAACACGTCGCAAAAAAATTCGCTGATTGATAATTTAAAAGTTTTGTCCGAAACAGCTGAGATTATGTTCTTGATCGAGCCTTGAGTAAGGTCAAATAATTCATTTACAGCTTGAATGGTATATTTATATATATTTATTTAGGAAATTAATAAACCATAACAACAACAAAATTATGTTTACTTAGTACCATATAGGCACCATGCAAACTCTATAACTGGTACCTATGCCATTTGTAGAAGGCAGAAATTTATACACGATTAACATTTAAAATAAATCAATTTATATACAAACCTGTGTAACAATGCAGAATTCTCACGATGAATGCACATAAACAACACAAAATATCTTTTTCACAAGAATTAATAAAAAGCAAAACTCGCACGTGACTGACTGTCATCCCGAGGTAATTTTCTACCACGAATCGAAAGGCCGCACTCGTTTCTCCATACTTTTAACTGATCGCAGGTAATTCGCGAATTTTAGAAATTACCTTTACACTAATGATTGCGGAAGAGACACAAAGATATGAAAGGAACAATGATGAAAATGAATGAAAATGATCTATGAGAGGAATTCATTAAATTGAAATAAAATCATGGCGAAGCGATAAGTTATGGTAAGATTTAGAAAACTTATCATAATTATTCGAAATTAGTATAGATTTTTATGGGAAAGATGTCAACAAATGCAATTTGTAATTTGACATCAACTGATAATAACGAAAACATATATTGTAGTCAAATTTAGTCCGAAAATTAAAAAAATCATTTTTATGGATATGAAATTGGAACAAATTTCTCATTCGCTCAATTTTCCTTCTTATTTACAAAATTGTCAAGGTGTGAGCAAATGCAGTAGCATTTCTTCGAGTCATCAGCAGTAGAACATCATTAATTTTTGGTAAAAATTTAATACAAGTTTTCTTCATCAGCAGAAGTTATTACTGCACCTTTGTTGTTTCATCAGGAAATTCAAGTTTGCTACGAATTTTTGTAAGGTATTAAGGATAAATTTGCGATTTAACTAAATTAACAATTTGCGTTAATTCATGGTATGGATGCATGCCAAGTGTTGGTCACACACACATGTATGAAGTTAACAAGAACAATTAGTGTCCTACTAACTACTTTTCCTTGTTTCAGGTATTTAAATTTTTTTTTCTTCATTTAAATTACTCAATCAAATCCAACTTTCAAACAATTATTTATCGTGTGAAAACTATGCCATTAGATCACTTTCACACCACATAATATTTGAAAATTTAATCTGCATTGCGTACTAATCTTCTTCAAATTTTCAGCCACTAGATTAAATATAAATAGTTAGAGAAAAAAATAATTTATTAAAAGTAAAGTAGCATAATTTTGTTGTAATTGAGAGAAAACTGGAGTAAGGTATTATTTCATTAACTCATTTGTTTTTTTTCATGATTTGAATAATGTACATCCATAAATTTGAGTTGTAGGAATTAACTAATGCAAGTTAATTTGAGGTTAATGTTTAAAGATTGAATGAATTTAGTGAATTTGTTTTAACATAACTTGTTCTTGCTGGTTCATTAAACAATAATTTTCTAGCAATAAAATTGAGTGAAAAATTGAGCAATTTATTCTTTTATTTAACCGCTGCACTCCACCCAGATATTATTTTATTTCAGCATACATTAAATTCTCGTTTGCAACCACGGTTCATTCCAAAGTCAATTACTGGAATTGACAAGTTTCTTTGAACTTTTCGAACGCAGTTTTTTCGTAGATGTCAATTATAGGAATTAATATCAGCTGTGGTAAAACACGGTAGTATTTGACTATGAACATTTATTTTCGGGGACTGATTTGACTATTTATGATCATATGTTTATTTAGATTAACGCTGTAATACTTCAAATCATGGAAAACTCTGTTACAAAGAATGGAAAGAAAAGGACTGATATATTTGTGACTTTTTCTAATATGTCTGACAAAGCCAGTCAAAAACTGAAAAGAATTACCACACATGAAACAATTTAGGTGATCTATAGTCGATTTTAAAAATAGATTGTCGCACGAAAAACCAGATTCTCTTGCAGTCTTCAGGATAATAAACCTTAAGTTAACAGAATGTTTTCCTTTTGATAATTCGCAAGAATTGCTTTGCAATTTTGCTTGAGAAAAGCTTCTAGATCCTGAAACGATGAAGGCTTTTAAATGAACAAACAGCGAATATAAAACTAAGCTCTTTTGTGTCACATGTATACGAATGTGCGAAAATGATGGGCTCGTTAGCGTAATTAACTGCTGTAACAGATTGATCGGCATGAGCTTAAAGTACAATAAATTTGATTATTTTCTTACATCTTACGATTAGATGTTACTTGCTTAAGAAATTCTATGTCATGATTTTTTTCAATTAGTTAGTCATACTTTCTCTAATAAAATATTATTAAACATGAGAAAGAAATAATTAGGCCGTTTTTTTTTATTTCTAATTCAAATGAAAAATTAATCCGGATATCCTTTTAAGTTGGAATAATCATTCTTTTGAAGATGCTGTGAATTTATATCAAGGGAATTAATTAATGTAAATTACTGTAATTCCCATGCGATTTGGAAATAAAATTAATGCAGAAATTGAATTTATGTCCATGGACTTTATTTACTTTTTAATATAGGAATGAAATCAACCACCTTATATAATATGCCTACCTTGCGGGTTATTTTTATTTTTAGGATTTTTTTTAAAAGCATAATATTTCTTAAAAAATTTAGGAAATGTAAATTCACACCTATGTATATTCTGTTTTTAAGGTAAAATTTAAAATTGATTTAATAGCAAAAAATTAAAAAAATTACTGCTTTAAGACACAAAATATCAAACAAACTTTCCTTTTACAATAGGTATAAACAATCATTTTTGCCTTTTATAGTGACGAAAATGTTTCATTTGCTATCATATACTAATTATTTGTACTGATATTGATTCATTTTGTAGTTCAAACGGACCCGACTTAGATGGCATAGTTTTTATACGCCAACAGGGAAAATGGTTGCCTGTATTGTGGTCGATTTACAAAAACTGTGACATCTAACTTAGATAATAGTAGAGAATAAGTTTGCATTTTCCACACTTTCCACAAAAAAATTTCTAATAAAAAACACATTCATGTAGGTACCTCCCTTTGTATTTGCTTATTAAACTGCACTAGTTTTATTTCCTTATCGATTTGGAATCAAAGGCTTCCTGCTTAATTCACTGCACCATGTTTGAAAGTAAAACCATTGCAACTCCGATTATTTTTCACTTACATCAGGTATGAAAATGTGTGTTAAAGTTTCATTGCGTAAGAAATTAATTCAGTGGACGTATTCAAGTTATAGGTGTATCTTGCACGGAAAATCAGAGCAAACCAAATTAATTTTTTTATTTATCTACTATGATAATGAAGCTCAAGTCAAAGCTCGTAAAGTAAATAGAACTAACACTATTATAAATACTCATCTAAATATTTTAAAGAACATTTGTTTCTCACTTGCAGAATAAAGCGGGCATTGGCAGGTTATTGTTCAACGACATCAGCTAGAACGGATTCTGATATCTCCACATCGTTGTTATAAAACAAGACTTCCTCACTCATTTTTAATTGTGTTTTCATATCGGCACTTTTAAATTTTTCACCATATTTCACACATACATATTGAGCAGAATTGCACGATAAAGCAATAAATATAGTATTTTCACATATTGTATATATAAATAAAATAAATGGATTAAGTTCCGTTCTAAAGTTGCATTTCACTGTACCGGTCTGTGTTCTGTAACTGAATGAAAGAAAAAACTAAAATTGGGTAGACAGACAATTAATTTTATTCCATTCAACCGTAAAATTGTTGCAGCAGCTATAGCTATATTTGATACAACCAAAGCATAAATAAGTAATACCAAGATGTGGAAACCAATGTTAAAAATCTGTTTCTCATGAGCCAGCCATAATGTATATATCAGGCAGCCTTAGCTTTTAGCAAAGGCAAAATCTCTGAGCAATAACCAGCCTACAGCCAGCCGAACAATTTGGTTTCAGCCTGCACTCGAAAAATAAGAAAAAATTGTGAAAACTATAGAAATTTTGTCAAAAGCTTTAGCAAAGGCTTCAACCAAAAATAGTGTACAAAAACCATGAAGATGTCGCTTGATATGGGGCATGAACTGACTATTCTATCTCCTTCAATAGCTGTGTATTACTTATCTGAGACCAAAGTATACTTAAATGTCAACCAGCACATATATTCACGTTCAATTTGACAACACACATTATAACGGTTCTTGGAAGCAAAACCCGGTTTTAATGAAAACTTATAGTTACGTTAACCATGTTCTTGTTGTAGATAATATTTTTGTCATTATAGTTAAAATAATAGGTACCTAATGTGAAGCATTTACTAGGAAATATAAATATGAGATTAGCTGGAACTATCTCGACCAGAAATTTTAAACGGAGTTCATTGACGTAAAGTTGATAACTAATGGCATTGCGCATCATATACAGTGGCGTGCAAAAGTTTCTGCTATCTCTCACATATAATGATGAAATAAAATAATATTACTACCGATAAAACCATCAAATAAAATAGAGTTAATAATACACTTAAATAAATTTCTTTATTTAATTATATTTAGGTCGAATGCTTTAAAAACGAATACTAAATAAAACATTCGAAACGCTAAATAAATTGCCCTGAAAAGTAGATAATAGTTTTTTCTTTCGTAGCAAAAGAAAAAACCTACTACTCAGATTAAATCTTAAATGTGTGAGCATACTATAATAACAATTGTCTAACTGCAACTCAAGCTGAGAATTGAAAAATTATTTTTTTTACTTTTTAGTGCAATTTATTTATGAAAGTTATATATTTTAAAAGTTTTTTTATTATGTTTTATTTTCTACTTTTTAGTCATAAATTCTATACACTCTCTCCACTCTTCACTCTTCTCGACTCTCCACTCTCAACTCTCGAATCACGATTTAACTTATCTTGAATTTTTTTTTTTTAACTTTTTTGAACTATTTGACTTCGTTTAACTTTAACATTTCTTAACTCGACTCTGGAATCTCGACTCAACACTCTCGACTCATATCACACACGGCCAAAATCGGACAACCCCAGGGGTGGTAATTATCACCCTCACCCCAAAATTCCCAAAACGTACTCCATTGTACTCCATCGGAAACCTTCCCATTCACTCAGTCTAAATCCAAAAACCGCATGTAAGTCCATCCACTTTTGTGTCACGAACGGTACTCTCAGCTGCTCAGGCCTTCAGCCGTTCAAGCGCTCAGACCCAAAGTTTTTTAGTCAGGGGTTTGTGAGTTGATAAAAGTGACTTAAAAAGACATTGTTGTCTTCAACAAGTACCTACGATCAAATACTTTAGATGAACATATATCAACCATAGCAAAAGTGTGGTTACAATAACAATATTTTTCCATTAGTAAGATGACCCTAAATAAATTAATTTTAACTCAACTACGCCCTAACCATATTATAGTCGACATGATTATCATAACCTTATTTTTGTCCTCTGAAAAATGCTATAACCATATCTTTTCTTTTAGTGTATAAGTATTGAAAACTCAGCTATAATTTTTCGAACACATCGATTGCATTTTGAAAATATTAGAAAATCCGCCCTCCATGCATTCTTATTCTTGGATTCAGATTTTTATAACAGTTTGAACACAAACATCGACAATTTTGTTTTATCTAAATAGCTTATGTTGAGGCCAGCTTTTAAATAAGAGTGTTCAGAAAGCTCTTCATTATTATAATCAAATGACGTATTTATTTTTTTGCTAGAAGCAGGTATTGAAGGATTTTGTCCATTGGAATTCTCGCTATCGTTGTCTCACTAGCTCATGACAAATAGATGATCCTGAATATACTATGTAGTTCTTTCTAGTTCTAGTTGAATACGTTGATGTTATAACATTTGCAAAAACCTTTACCGAGAAAACTGAATCTTTCGCTGAAACAACTTATTTCTAGATACTCCCTTTTTCTCTTGCAATTAGTTGACATAGCATAAGCATAGTTCCCTTATGATAACAGAATTGTTTTCCGGCAGGTATATTTTTCTCACATTAATATTCTCTGATCGATTATTAAAAAGCTTTACAGATGTCTCGGGTTATACTAGCTCGAAGCATTGCCCCGCATTTGCAATATCTGCACTGTTAACTATCTGTCAGTCCGCGATTCAATTCACAATGCCTCCAATCCCATCTGTCGCTCTTTTACCATGCCTGGATTCAAAAAACGACCGGGTTGCTGGATTAAAGCCATATTCACACAATTTATTAGCAAAAAGAAAAAAAAATGTTTTTGACGATACCGAGTGATTGGTCCATCGGAAAAGAAGTAGATACTTTGAATATTACAGTTCAATACTTTGATCATCCGCAAATTAGGATCCAAGTTGGCTCAAATTGCAAGTCATGGTCATTACTGCATGAAATATTACAAAACGATATAGGTTCATGGCTCAACATATAAAGTACGCCTGTCTTAAATGTAATCTGGTTTCTCGAACCTTCAATATGATGACACTGAATATCTTCTGCAAACTTGCCATTATAATTTTGACTGAAATATACAGGGTGTTTCCTACTAGGAAGTCAATAGAGCAGGAGGTGATAGTATCCACCTAGAAAACAAAAAATTGTATGGCAGAGGGGGCGGGCATATCGGCCGTTAGGAGTTACAGGGTGATTCACAAATCACCCTTTATCTTAAAAAGTACAGAGCCTACGGTTACTCTTAAAGGGCTACAGATAGCACATAGGGTTTTATAGGTAAAATTAAAGATTAACTGTGATCAAACGCCCTGTACTTTTCAAGGTACATGTTCATTTGTGAAAAACTAGCTCTTGTCCTAATCACCCTGTAACTCCTAATAGGTTGATATGCCCTCCCCCTGCCATACAATTTTTCGTTTTTCTAGGTGAGTACTATTACAGCCGGGTGGGAAACACCCTGTATTTGCAGCGGCTGCATTAGACTCCATTTCGTCAATACCTGTAATGAACTGTCTTTTTTTGTTTTTTTTTTTTAACGAATCATTTTTTTGTTGAACTCGTCCAGAAAAACGTTGTTGGTGTTCATTATCTACTCCTTTATAATTCTAAAAGCTTTTGTTGATTTCCCGTTTTTTTTTCAAAGTTTTCTTTTTTCGAACCTTTTCAAGCTTCTCAATACAATGATTTAATTTTATTATTATTATTATTGATTCTTGTGAATTTTCATTTAGCCCACTTTATGGTTTTTCAAAAATAAATAATATTACTGTTTGGCATATTTTGAAAATATTATGTGCCGAACTTACAACTGAATTACACATCCATCAAAATGTTTCCCATTACATTTAATTATAAATTTAATACCATAAATGAGCTATTGATGGATATCCAAAAGAGAAACTGGCTAAGAAAAAAATTCGATTTCTCGCAAATTTCTAACTGAATACTGTGCAATATGTATTAACATTTCAACTCCGTTACCTGATGTTCATTCGCCTTATAAAAATTTGTAACGTAGATAAAGAATTGATGTTAGAATGGGTGCGATGTTCGCATACATTTTAATTATAGAAAATCACACCATGGACTAGAATTTGAAAAAGACCGTGCAGTCCCGATCTTTTAACTAATAAAAATATGGTATGATGCAAAAATGCAAAAGTTCGAAAGAATCGCACATAAGGCTAATGTAATGTACTAATATCTTATGCACATAAAAAAAACTTCACATATTACTATTAATATTTTTTTAAACTTTTAACGAATGATGAAAGATTAAGAAGCTTCAGTCATAGAAGAAAATGGAAATTAAAATACTCAGATGTCCTTGAGTGAATCCTCGCATTCAGTCGCTTTGGTACAGACTTTTCACGTCATTTGTTAAAGGTGCGTCATATCCTCTACTGAAAAATGGTCTTGTTTCGCCCATTCCAAAAACGTTGTGAAGAATTTAATTGCATCTTTCAGTTTTGTTTTTGGGTAAATGATGTGTAATTTCAAAAAATTGTTCATCTGTGTTCGTTTTGGAAGTTCTCTGAAATCCATTCAGCAATACCATTTCTCCCACAAAGCGGCATAAGTCAAGATTCGGCCACTGTAACCGATTTTCTTCAAACTTTGCGAATAACTTATAATTCGGAACAGAAAAACATTTATTAAAGAAACACACACACACACACACACACACACACACACAGGCAGGCTGGCAGGGGCACGCTCCGCGCGCGCGTGTGTGTGTGCCCCTGGCAGCCTGCCTGTGTGTGTGCGTGTGTGTGTGCGCGCCTGCCTGCATGTGTGCGTGTATGTGTTTCTTTAATAAAAGTTTTTCTATTACATTCTAAGTAAATGCTGCTTACTACACCTCAATTGAATACTCGTAATAAATAAAAAAACGCAACGCTGGTAACCCGAATGATGGAAGATATGTATATACCCACCAATTAGAGCATTTCCTTGCTCCTTAAAAGAAGAAGAAATGTATTTATTATCAAATTGTATGGCGGTGTGCAGTGCAAAGTTTGTGATTTTAAAAGTGAAATATCTCGGAAAGTGTAAGTTTCCGTGAAAAATTAATGTGATATTTGTGATTTGCGAGCGAATTATAAGTTATTCGCAAAGTTTGAAGAAAATCGGTTACAGTGGCCGAATCTTGACAAAGCACTCCTTTGAAAATATTTGATTTAACATTGTTGTTATAACAGATCTTTCTCTATCATTTTTTTATGCAAATATTTTGCCTTTGCACACAAAATATGACTTGAAATTGGACTGTGAGCAGCTCTTTTCTTCAAAAACCATTTATGCACATACTTTTCCATTCGAATAAATCAAGAAAGTTTTTGTTTTTTCTATTCCCAGGTCCTGATCCGGATTTACCGACAAAATTTTTCAATTTTCCTACCATTCGTTAATTTGACACAATACTCCTACGAAATTTTCTTGATAGATGCGCCAGATAAATTTTTATGTATAATTTCACTTTTTCTTGAATAGTGGGTCTCTTTTGACGAACAAATCGTGTTTTATTCGTGATTTTAGACATTGGTCAATTAACTTTCAATCCCATCAGTCGAAAACAATTAAAGTAATGTTAACAACTAACCAAAACTGAAAACAATTTAAAGTTTTAAAACTTAAACTTCAATAACACTGAAATAATTATAGAAAATGCTATCACTCTCACAGACTTTCACTAATATCTAGATTGAGAATCAAGGCTGACGTACATCAACGTGATAGCGAATGCGATTGCGAGATGTGTGTTATACTTATACTCTATAGGTAGACGGGCAAACTTAATGCTAAATCGTTTAATTTTAAATTAAAAATCGCTTTACCTATGAGTTTGAATAAAAATTGTAATTATTAAAAATGTGCTGTTAAATACTTCAAAAATTTACACGACTTTCATTTCATTTCACAAAATCTTGGGTAACTAGATTTTTGAAAAATTAAAATTACGATCGAATAGTCATTGATTCTGTCCATTTGCCTAGGCCCTAGGGTATAGGACTGATAGTGATGTGACAATTCCGTAATTTCAGTGTACTGAATTCCAGAATTTTAGATTACTGAAAAATCAACCATGTCACAGTCTTCTGGAATTCAGAGAGGGATAGCGATTTTTTCAATTTTTAGTTAACTTTCTCAATATAAGGTACTCTTCGTAAGCAAAAGAAAGGCTATGAAGCTTAATCTGTCATTAACAAATATACTAAATTATTAATTACAAATTTCAAATAAATAAACATAAATAATAAAAAAAAAGAACAATTTAAATTTAAGTACATACGTGCAATTTTAAAGAAACTTATTAAATGTTTACAACAAACTTGAATCAATTCGCAAAATAATTAAGTAAGTAAAGTCCGACAATAAAATATGGGAAAATTTTTGTAAACCGCATGCGCATGTCAAATCAAAATGTAGACCGGAAAAGGATAAATTTTTTGACAGCAGTCTTCGAGTCAGATGAAGATAAGAGAAGCTGTTCGGCTGAGCATTATTTAAATATTGTGCAAGTTTATTCCGTCTTACAATTTATAAACAAAACTGGACTTGTTTTGGTAACATCCTATACTGCTATCTTCAAGGCATTAGCAAAGGAGGATTTTAAATACGCTTAGCGGCCTTAAGAAGCGATGATGCACTTGGTTGTTCATGAAAAACCTCCTTTCGTAGAAGGAAAATCGTAATTTATTTTTAATCAACACTTGAAATAAAAATTAAATTTGTTTTCTAAGACAACCATAGGGAATGAATTCAAAATAAAATTGTGAGACAGATTTTGAAGAAACAGAATAAATAAATATGTTATGTCATGAATTTCACCAAACTCAGTGTAGTTATTATCCATTCAGATGTCAAAATTTTCTGCTAATTTATGTGGACTAAGCCTACCCGTAGCATATTTATCTTACGAACTGAAATATTTTAGTTTGATGAATTTTCAGGATGTTATTTTCGATAAAGCATTGTAACTTAAGAATGCTATCATATTTTCCGATTTTTAAGATTTTTAATTAATTGATAGTGACATGTGCATAAATTTAGAAGGCTAACAAAATAATGAAAAACTTTCCCACTGACAAAAACCTTTGCGCCGCTGGACAATTTAAAACTTACTTTTGAGATTAAATAAAACTGTCATTCTATACTGACACTACTAAAATTACAGAAAAGGTTACATCAGCCTATTTGAACAACAGCTCCAATTCACTTGTTCGAACTAGATAGTTTCAATGGCGGTATTTACGATGTACCATACATTTTGCAGTCATAAGGTTCTTTTTAAAATTTACCATGAATTTGGGGGAAATAATTGTAAAAATCGAAAAAAAAAGATTTTTTTTTTTGCAAATATCGACTAATAGCAAGACGACTGCGGAGGTTGTATAAATTGAGAATATCGAATATTTCTGTACATACGATTTCTTATAGAAGTCTAGTCCGTTTAAATAAAAATCAGATTTTTTATTATGTATACCATTCTATTCGCTATTTTGAAAAGGTTCTCCGTAGCTCTATGTATTAGTCAAATCATAAAATCAAAATAAATATTTTAAGAATAACTAGCAAAACAAACAAGAGTTTATAGAATAAAATAAAAATAAAACCTTTCAATAATTCGGAACTAATGCTTATATTCGAATAAAATTCTGTCATCGGATTCATTATCATTATCGGTGTTAAAATATTAAAATTAAATGCTCGCCATATTTTTTTTCTTTCGGGAATTTGCTTATGAATTTATCATTATATAACTAAAAGGTTTTCTATATCTCTTTCGACTTACTAATATATCCATAGTCTGTTAAATAAACTCATAAACTCTGCTCGTCGATATTTTGAAAAAAAAACTCAAATCAATTCAATATAGTGGAAACAAGATTACTCAAGATGCGATGCAGATCTTAGTTTTAAGCTTGCAGTAACTTAAAACTCGAAAGATAACAATCCTGCAAGATTCATTCGCTTCCGATTGCAAATTCTTTTAATGATATTATATGACGTTTCTGCACCAACGTAACATTCCCCTATCGAACAATTTCCTTAAAGAGAAAGTATGTCTTAGATAAGACCCAAGATAATTAAGTTAATCAAATATAAAATCTATATAATTCCGAATAATGGAGTGCGTCACGGTTAAAAGAGTGAACCATAAACGGTTAAAAACTCCTGGTTAATTGAGCGTCCCGCACCCACAGAAATTTTTAGTCGAAAAGGAATTTTTTTTAACTGTTCTTATGGTTCAATTTGGGACAACGAAAAAAATAGTTAGTTCTTAGTCACTTTTGCTTTCAAATATATTTATCTATATTTTGACTACAATTATAGTTACTTTTAACAAAGTTCTAGTTACATATGACAACAAAATGTAATCAATATATGCATAACTATTATTCTGGTATTTAACTATATTTGCAGTTATTTTCCACCTGAAATCTGGTATCCTAAATAACAATGCTCATGGTTATTTTCAACTAAAGTTTATTGTTATATTTGACATAGTTATGGTCAATATAGTCACTATAGTAATGTATAATGTATGTAGTATAGTAAATGAATTCATAGTCAAGATTCTAACTAACAATTTTACCAAAATAAAGTCAATTAAAAATTAAAATTTTTTTATGTTCTAATTGGCTTATCAATGGAATATAGTCGTTCATTTCGAAAGTGTCCGTAATAAATGTTAATTTGTATTTTGTGATAATTCAAATCGTTCATAGCTCATTCTGGTGTAAATTATAGAAATATTCTCTGTAATTTAACAGCAGTTAGTTAACTAAATTATACGAATCGTCAAGCTGTGCTTTGTTTTGAAATATATTTCAGATGTAAACACATGATAATCCGTCACCCAATTTACATCTGATTTCGAAAATCCGAATAAAGCTCACTCCACCCTATTCTGTCATTGTAAACGCTCCTTTACGCGGGGGTTACACGAGATAGTACAGCTTGCATGCAAGCCTCCCTTCCAGTGCAATTTTAAGCTTGACAGCAGAAGGCAGTTCAGTTGATGTCCTATCATCTTGCATGCAAGTTCATTTAAAAAATGGCATTGAGACGTAAAGTGTTGCGTATATTGGTAAATTATAGCAATACACGAAGAAGTAGAACGATAAAAACCCAGGAAAAAATTAAGAGGAAGGTATTGGTAAATGATGTAATACAAAGAAAATCGCATTTTTCCAGGATAAATTTATCAATTTCTCTCAAGCATTTCTTTTCCGCCATCTTGAAAAACTGTGTAATATCAAATTACTATCACCTCAGCTGCCATGGTTTTTCATTATGCAAGGTTCGCTGAAAGCTGAGCTGCCAGCATGGCACTAGAGGTTACATGTGCAAGAAGTTATGGCAGTGCAGTTTGCATGCAAACTGTACTATTACGTGTAACCCCCGGGTTATTCAGCTATTGTTGAGGAAAAATTTCTTCGATTTATCTAGATCTGAGTGGTCCAATTGGCTCCTCCAATCGTAATTTCATCGTAGCTTTGTTACCGGTAGTTTTTCTACCGTAACTGATCCAATTTCTCTTTCAATTGAGCATCTGCAGCATTTTCTAGAAATCTTAGCACACGTGGCTTCATAATAATTTAAATAAAACACTGAAATTTATAATTATTCCAACGGTCCTTCCAACGATTTAATCGGTCATGTCTCTCACCTATGAGCGCCCTTTTTCCCATCGATCGCTTTATGATCGCAATATTTATTGGTCAGGTTTTTAAAAATGCGCACGTAAAAAATTATTGTAATTTTAAAATAAACTTTTTTTTTCCGTAATCCGACTGTTACTGAAATATTTTTATTTTTAAACACTCATGCACGCGTTCACCTACAAACACTATATTCATATCGTTCGCTTATGATCGCAAAAAATAGTTTTGTCAGAATTGAAAAATAATATGCGCCCGTTAGGATTATTTTAATTTAAAATAAACTTGTTTTCGGTAATCCCACTTCTGAAGATTTGCTGTAGGGTGGGGAATTAAAATTTAAAACACATGACAACATATTTATACTAAATACATAATATTAATGGAAATTATAATTAAGCATGTACCGGTCGCTTAGATTTCGTGAAAAGGCCAATGTGTAGTTTTAGCCGACTATGTCGATATAGGCCACCTTTCGTGTTCCTCGATACTTATCCGGGGTGTTTCTCCTTTACCTCAATAATAAGATTAACTGAGAAAATTCAAGGAATTTTAACCACTAAACTATTGACAGATTCAGGCATAAATATTCGACTATCAAAAACCTACCACTAAAATCAACTTGACTAGATAATAATCAATCTACTTAATTAACAATTACAATTACAATTACAATCTACTAATTAATATAATTCGAAAACTTTCCTATGCATAACGGTAATAGTATTATAGGCAGGAAAAGCACCCTTCTAATGTATTATCCATCTATCCCGCTGTGAATATCATCTAATGGGTTTCTTCAAATCCAATTTATCTTGGTTTAGTTTTTCACCACCTCCATTCAGCGTAAAATGAAACTCATGATTAAATCACCCCCTGTCGATCGAAATCTATAAAGATTAAAATGACATTCTCATTCCCGTTCCAATGTTACCCAACCTCTGTCCCAATTTCGGCATAATTTCCAACTACACACTAAACATATACTCGTATGTATGTAGGTTCATAGCTATCCTATTTCTACGAAATACCCAATCCACGTTTAAGAGAGATACTGAATAACATTTAGTTCAATTGAAGTGGCGTTACGCGAAATCTGAAATCTATCTCTGGTAAAAAGGTGATTTTCTTATCTATTGTCCCCTGGCCTAGGTTGGGTCCGCATCAGCGACTTCCTACCGCAAACCAAGTATGCTTCCCGAACGGTAAGTACTGGGACAAGTGAAGATAAATTGAAAGTACAAATGCCAATTTATTGTTATTGTCTGACACTAAGGAGTCAATTGTGAGGGGATGGCTGGAAAATCAGACCACGCTATGACTTGATTCAGGTCTTGCAAATTATATCGAGCAACCCAAGCGGGTGGGGTACACCAAATCGGACTGTTAATGAACACATATGGGGGTGCTGTCTGCAAATGTCTTTATTTCCTTTATAAAACTTGAGTTATCCAGCGGCTTCTATTAAAATATGCAGATCTCTAATCTTGTAATGATATCACCACAAGAAGAGGGCCAAACCAGGGGGATCTGTGTATTTATAATTTCAATTTAATAAATTAGTGGGATAAAATTGTGTGATAGATTTACGCTAGTATGAATCTCTGTTGATCTAATTTTGTTACACTTCTATGTATAGTTTTCCAGTTATTTCGTACGTGAGCATGTGTGTATTCGAATGTGTATATGGTGTATACCGAAGGGATTTCCTCTTGTGACTTGAGATATTAATTTGATTTGTGGGCTTGCCCATTCCATTCAACTTACTTATACGAGTGGGATTGAATGATAACGCTATAAAGTAGCTAATGATAATCTCCTGTTTGCGTGAAAACTTTGGAGAATATTTAGCAATCTTTTTTCCGCACACAAGAGTTCTTCTCTCATCCTTAGAATGACTGGCTGTTGAGATGTTGACAAATGACTAGTCTTAATTCGAGGAGATAAACTTTGTGAGGATGTGAATCAGAACTTTATGTATTACGAAAATTTTATTGAATTTGTGATTCTTTTGACTAAATAATAATTATTAAGAAATTTTTCTCTCGTAAATTTACACAACCATCTGGAGACTTTCTTTTTTGGAAATCTTGAAAAAAAAAATTAAAACTTAGATTTGATTAACGATCTATGAAGATGTGCTGTTAGTTTAATGGTCAAATTATTCTGATTCTTTTAGCAGAATTTTTTAGATTCCAATTTTCCGGTGCAAAAAAAAATTAATATTTTTGGTAATATTATAATTTAAAATTGTGGGAATCACAAAAGGCAAGATGATCACTGAAAGGAGTACCGTATGTCCGGGTTAATGAAAACTTTATTTATATCAAAGAACATCTAAGTTAGATGCTCTTTGTTTATATGTAGGTACTAAGCTTTCATTCTTTCCTTCCTCTCCATTATAAGAAAAACCAATCTCCCGTACATAGTTTTTAAAAGCAGCACTATCTTGAATTAACAATTCTTTATTAAGTAAAGTATACGAGCTTTTCTCATCTCGAGCCTTTCTCTTTTCTTTAATCCAACACTTTCTTCGTTTGTGTACACTATTTTCATGATCGCAACTTGCTAGAAGTGCTGTAGTTGCAGTTTTTCATCTTCGTCCGTACTAAAACAAACAGAATCGGAGCTACAATCGGAAATTTGATTCATTAAAAATAGTTTGATATGCTTAATCAGAGGTCAATTTTGGAAATGTTTTGGCAATTATAACGGCGGTGAATTTTCTGTCAAGAACGTGTAACAACCGTGTATCAACCGTGTATAACTAACTGGTAAATTTTTGTGTATCAAAATAAAAATTACTGCAGTTAACCATAATAAGTCCGTGCAAAATCACACAAGAACTCAAAAATACTCGAACGGGACAAATAAGGCGACTTGGGTCGGAAATATCTACAGAGCTCATTGCAAAGAGGGATACATTTCTGATAGTTGAGCGAGTTACCTCTCCTGTATTCAAACATATCACTTTAAAAGAATTATAAATCGAAGAGAACTTCAGTCTCTAATGATATAGCTAATAAAATGTCAGTCGGCATCTTCGATGTTAAGAATGTGATAATTCTTCTTGGTCCGACGGATAATAGAAGAAGTGTAGATTTTATGAGTTTATGATAAGGACATTGCAAAAGGAACTTATTTATAAGTTCAGTGTAGCGACTTAGGCAAGAATAGTAAGCTCTTCGAAACATGACATGACGTCTAGTTGAATATAGCTATGTCTAGATAATATTGTTAAAGAAAGCTACGTAATTAGTATAGTACCGTGAATCTTAGGATATGTAGTAAAGATTAGTTAGGAGGGAAGTTTCAGATTACGTCCGGGCTTGGAATCGAGATGATGTCGTGACGATCCCTAAAAACGACTTAGTTTTTTTTTAGTGCGTTATAAATGCCACAAAATTCAAGACCATTTATCATCATTATTATGAGTCAGAAAATTTCTGTGGAAACATTCATGAAATTTTCAAGAAACTGAGAATTCATTAAGAGCAAATACAAGATTGGTTTTAGTGGATAATATAAGATAAAAATAAAAAATAAATGAATAAAATCAAAAGTACGTTTTCCAGGATATTCAAAGACAATGGGTAAAATCCGTATTCGTGACATCCTTTTGCACATATATTTTTAAGCATCTCCTTTTCAATATAAGTTGATTACTCTAGCTTTAAATGACCCATATTTCACTGTCCTAGCATGAATAGGAAAATGTGTATGAATTTTTAATGAGGACCAGAACAGCAATTTTACGAGATTTTAAAAGTGTCAAAACTCTCGAAGTACGCATTGTATGTGGAAAATGTAAAATTTGTATTTTAGGTTTACAAACTCTCCAAGTATGTAAAATTAAAAAAAAAACAAGTGATAGTCATGTCACACTTTATGTGATTTTTTGTTGATTTGCTATGGAATGACCTAGCAGCAATTCACAATTCCCATCAAATAGTATTTTTGTAACAATAGGCCGACTGACTTAATTTGTCCCACCTAGCAAGTCTGAAAACGTGCAGGCTCCAATAGGGTCATTTCATGCAAAATCTTCCAAAATTGTTAGATTTTTCGGCTCATCCATCGCAGATTTTTCTTTTAAAGTTAACATGTTGAAAGGTCTTATAGAGTCATTATACAAAAATAACAAGGTATATCTGACTTTTTTGACAATTGTGTGGCTCCGTCATATGGGGACAAATGGCATCCTGGAGTTCTGGCATTGTCTGAAGTTGAGATTATTTCAGATTGATAGCATCATTTCATCAAAAATCCAGCTATGATAATAAGAAAATGAATTAACACGTATCGAATAATTTTTGGATTGATATAGAGTCTATGGGGCTATATGACCGGGTGATCCAGTTTATCTCAGAAAAACAAATCATAATCATGGATCACCGTGGAGTTATATGAACCTTTTTCATATCTAAAGGATTTTAAGATCCACAAAACATCTTTTCTAATTATTTTTAGATGTATCTAATGGCTTGTAACAGAAGTTAGAACTGATCTTACTTGAAAGGAAACCACTCAGAATGGTCAGCGCACTTAAATAAGATCTTATCCAAATTTTCACTTCCATCAATGTTAAAATCCAGACGCTGCTCCAATTTATCGACCAATTCGCTCCCGTGTAAGGAAATTAAGCAACCACAAGAACTTCTGCAAATTACAATATACATAGTGAATTAATTAAGTAAGAGGGGATATATGCTGTATCAGTATGGTTTAGCTGTTTGAGATATGAAACATCATCAACGGCGAATATAGCACCAAAGTGCATCACTTGGATTTTAAGAAGGTAGGCGTTAACTACAGTTTTCAAACACTTTCATCATGGAATTATAAACCTTTTTTTCAGTAAATCCAATTCATTCTAAAGTATTCCCAAAACGTAAATTGTATCAAAGAAATATTGTCGAAATATATCCTCTATAAACTCCCTTTTATATTCCTTCAGTTTTATACGCTGCCCACAATATTTCTTTTGAAGAAACGCCCATTTTGATACAAGTGCTTCTCTTCTTGTCCATTTCAACCAATACTTTTATTAAGAAAACTATAGTAAATTTATTTAAATAAAGTCCGAATGTGAACAGGATCAGAATAAATGTTCCTATAAAATTCAGTTTCTGTACCTGTAAAAATTTGCCAAATGACATTTGTCCCCTTATGAAGCTGCAATACAAAAAGTTTCTCTCGAATCGGCGACACTTTTTTATCTTTGTACAATGATATAAAGTATATGTAATATCCTAATTATCAGCGTTCTGCCCTACATATTTCTCGAGATATGCGAACTCAAAATTTCGTGAAATATCGTAAAGTGCCAGCCAGAACCAGCTTATTAAAATGAGTATTTTATTAACGCCATTTCGTTGTTTTCCTCTACCAGAATACAGATATTATTTTTACATCCTAGGTGAAATCTACAGGGTATACTTAGTTTGTCATTCCGTTTGTAACGCACAGAAATAATGATGGTAGTGCAAAATGGATTACACATCCACGCATTATATTAACAGTTATTTTGATTTTTGCATGTCCGTCTGTCCGTCCGTTCGTTTGTTTGTCTGTCTGTGCGCACGATGACTCGAGAACGCGTATTCTTAGAGAGCTGAAATTTTGTACGCGGACTTTAAAAGAATGTAAAATTAAGTTCGAAAATCAGAGAAATCGGGCAACTCCTTCGTGGGGTTGCCATACAAAAATTTCGTTCCACTATATATTTGGACACTGCCTGGGAAGGCGTCAACGTAGTGAACTGAAATTTGGTAGATGGTGTTTTCATTGTGATAGCGACAAAGAGAGATGAAATTTGGTACATGGTTTTTTCATAATAATAGCGTTAAATAATAGGATTAAAAAAATAGATTAAATCTAGCA
>OZ005740.1:103281180-103484493 GCA_963930735.1 Dioctria linearis
CTGAACCCCCCCCCCCCCTCCCTATCCCATTGCGTACATTTACTGAATGGATAAATAGCCACATCCTTAATAAACATCAAGGTTTAATGGTGAGAAAATTCAATTGTAACGCAAACTTACTAATAGCAACCAGTCAGTTCTAGATTTAACTAAGAGCTACGCAAGAATTCAGCCACAACCAGAATTAACTATATATTCTTTAGTTAATACTAGTTCTAACAAAGCGCTCTCGTTAATTCTAGTTTTAACTGTGTTATATTAGTTAAAACTAGAATTACCGAGAGCGCTTTGTTACAACTAGAATTTCGTAGTAAAATCGGGTTTTGACTGTAACCTATATATGAAGTGTTCTACTTGATCTTCCTAAAATTCGTTCTCCAACGGATTATTATGTTTTTTTTTCTCAATCGCTAAGCGAATTATGTAATCCGCACGCGCACGCACACACAAACCCTAGAGTATGGCATCGCGCGATCGAGTCATATGATAGCTTAGACATCATCGCACCCTTTCAACCCCCAGCCATACCAATTTAGGCATCTATATTATCGACAGGCAACGCAGGCGGGCTCCCTTAGTGGGTTATAAAAGTGAGTCAGTCCTTTCTGATTATCTAGGAGTGAGTATTATCAAAGAATATATAACTTAACAAGAAGCTGCATCTGCCCTCTAAAAATGAACAAGTTGTATGGTTATCCGATGATGCGGCTGGTAGCTAACAGACGGGTAGAAACAAAGATTTGAGACTGAGAGAATATTGCTCTGTTCTATCTCTTCTCGACCAGCCTATAGCTATGCCGACGCCAGCAGCCATGCATAGTTTAATGTTTCACTATGCTGCCTAGCTGAAGAGGCGAGCTGATTTTCCTATTAATTTAGGTACTCGAAAATTTTTCATAAGAAGTTTTGCACAGCATATTTTGGCTACCTACATTCAATAAAATGTGTAGCCCAAGCACACGAATCCATGCAACGGTCAGTGAGTGTGACTAGACTACTTGTCGCCCACCAATACCTATCCTATCCGCTCATCTTACTATTCTCCCTCTGTTCTGCTGCAATGCAATGTAAATGAAAATTCTCTCAAGCAAAGTATTCTCGATGAAAGGCAAAAGACGCAAAGAGAACACGCAATGCAATGCATAGGCATGGCATGATGCGGAGTGCAGGCTCTGGTGCTGTGTTGATGCTCTGATGATTACGACACGCCAGCCGCCACTCACCACAAGCAGAGTGTTTTCATACAATTTGTGAGAGCGGGTCGTAATGGAACGACCCGCTATATAAAACTTTTCAATATAGAAGACGCGTATTCTTACTGTTAGATGTTCTTTGGTATTATCTAGTTTCGAGTTCCATAACCGTGATGTTTGGTTGGTTTCAGTTCAGATTACATTAATTTTATAACAGTTGCAACACATACATCCTTGTAGAATTGCAACCGGTTCTATCTTTTATCTTACGCTTTTATTGATATCTTGATATCTTATTTTCTATTCTCACGTCCCTTCATTCATTTTTGCTTCCTTCAGATTATTGATTTTTATAAGATAATTCGGCCTTGGATATACAGTGGTCTAAATATTTCAAGTATGGCCGGGTTTCTCACAAATATAGCCGCACATAATTCTTCTCAAAGGACAATTATCACTGAAAAGCTCTTCTATTCGTCAGCTCTAATAAAATTCTTGTTGTTTATCGTTCCCTATTTTATACAAAATTAATAATTCGTAAGTTTTTACCTCTCACCTCGTTTTCCTAAGTAATCCAACATTTCATAAATAGCATTTTTCATTTTCTCATGTAGAAAATGTACGAAGAAAGCAGACACGTGGAACTTTTAAATTTTATAGAACAGAATCCAATTTTCAACGATAATTTCAATTCAAGTTTAGATATTTCGTGATTGATTGACATTGTTCACGAATTTTTTACCATATACATATAGTATATACTCGTATATATATTTATAAAGATAGAGTTCTATGAGTTACTTGGCGATGATGAAGGCTACAGATATCTATGCTTGTCATGAAACATCTTAGAATCTTATTTATTTTTCCCGCGGACGGGAATCGAACCTACACTTGTTAGAATCGGTCAATGATGGAGAAATAAGAATTTTAAGAACTTTTATTTTTAATGATTCTAAATCAAATTTATAAATACAAGAAGAAAAAACAACCGCCTCGTCCGGGATTTGAAACCGGGACCTTCCGCTTGCCGGGCGACTGCTCTTACCACTGAGCTAACGAGACAGATGATTTTCCCTCTTGCACTTATCAAATTTGTAACTAGCCTCCTAAGCCACGTTTTGCTTTCAGCTGGCATTAACCAGTAACGATGAAAGCGCACAAATAAATTGTAAATTCAATTTTATTTATTTTTCCCGCGGACGGGAATCGAACCTACACTTATTAGAATCGGTCAATGATGGAGAAATAAGAATTTTAAGAACTTTTATTTTTAATGATTCTAAATCAAATTTATAAATACAAGAAGAAAAAACAACCGCCTCGTCCGGGATTTGAAACCGGGACCTTCCGCTTGCCGGGCGACTGCTCTTACCACTGAGCTAACGAGACAGATGATTTTCCCTCTTGCACTTATCAAATTTGTAACTAGCCTACTAAGCCACGTTTTGCTTTCAGCTGGCATTAACCAGTAACGATGAAAGCGCACAAATAAATTGTAAATTCAATTTTATTTATTTTTCCCGCGGACGGGAATCGAACCTACACTTGTTAGAATCGGTCTTCTTGTATTTACAAATTTGATTTAGAATCATTAAAAATAAAAGTTCTTAAAATTCTTATTTCTCCATCATTGACCGATTCTAACAAGTGTAGGTTCGATTCCCGTCCGCGGGAAAAATAAATAAAATTGAATTTACAATTTATTTGTGCGCTTTCATCGTTACTGGTTAATGCCAGCTGAAAGCAAAACGTGGCTTAGTAGGCTAGTTACAAATTTGATAAGTGCAAGAGGGAAAATCATCTGTCTCGTTAGCTCAGTGGTAAGAGCAGTCGCCCGGCAAGCGGAAGGTCCCGGTTTCAAATCCCGGACGAGGCGGTTGTTTTTTCTTCTTGTATTTATAAATTTGATTTAGAATCATTAAAAATAAAAGTTCTTAAAATTCTTATTTCTCCATCATTGACCGATTCTAACAAGTGTAGGTTCGATTCCCGGCCGCGGGAAAAATAAATAAAATTGAATTTACAATTTATTTGTGCGCTTTCATCGTTACTGGTTAATGCCAGCTGAAAGCAAAACGTGGCTTAGTAGGCTAGTTACAAATTTGATAAGTGCAAGAGGGAAAATCATCTGTCTCGTTAGCTCAGTGGTAAGAGCAGTCGCCCGGCAAGCGGAAGGTCCCGGTTTCAAATCCCGGACGAGGCGGTTGTTTTTTCTTCTTGTATTTATAAATTTGATTTAGAATCATTAAAAATAAAAGTTCTTAAAATTCTTATTTCTCCATCTTAGAATCATTTGATTTTATTATCTGCGGAGATGATAAAGCGTCCCTTATTCCTATACTTACAAAGTTAAGTAAGTAAAAAAATTCGATTAAATTTTTAAAAATTCGTTAAAATATAAATAATTTTATTTTAAAGTAGAATTTACTTATCCAAAAATCATTCAAAATATCCTAAATTATTTTTCCTTTTGCTGAGAGCTTTTTCCCATCGTATCATAATATGTTTTCACAGTAAGCTTAAATCGTATTATTTTTAAACCGGAAATCGATTTATTTATTGAAGTAAATGTCACAAAATACAAGGCAAAGGGATATCAGTGAAATTATCCTGTGTAAAATAGCAATAGCATTGGTGGTAACAAAACAACGATAATTCAATTAAAATCAATTTTATCTATTAAAATAATCGGCTTGGGTTTGTTGTAATTATCCGAAATCCCGATGCTTTTCTCTCCTGTTGGATACGGCACAGCAGGCAGAGTGGGAAACTTTGTGTTCCACCCAGGTGAAAGAGTCGATAATGTTCGATGGTAGTAAGTCCCCTGACATTAAATTCCCTTCAGCATAAACCGCAGTTAATTGAGGCAGATGATTCAAAATCAATTTTAAAAGATTTTCACAACTTTGTTGACCCATTCGAATCTAGGAATGTAAGCGAGGGCTGTAATGCTTTGATTTTGTTAGATTGAACTTTTGCAATTAATTTCTATTAGAATCACGGTTTATGAAGATTACGGGTAATTTTAAGGTGGGTACAGCGAGAGATTTTATAATTTTGCAAAGATAGATATAGACTTCAAAGGATATTTGTTCTCCTTTTTTTTTAATGAAAGTTGTTTTTCTTTATTTAATGAGTTTGAGTTTGAGGTTAGTATCTATTAGAACATTCATGCTCATCCTTAGTTCTGTATAGCTATATGGTATAATAGCCACTTCCATTATTATTCTCAATGTGGAATAACAAGCAAACTCATTTTCTTTCATTTAGTTGTTCGCCTTCATTGACATTCTTTAGTTAACACCAAGTCTTGCTAATAACACAATGATTTTCTTCAATGTTAAAAAGTAGATCTAGATACCTACCTATACCTATATTTTGTTCGACCAAGACTCCTAATTAAATATTAATTAAGTCTGGATAAATGGCTGCGACTTTCTAGGAAAGTTCTTCTTCAGTTAAAAACTAAACACTTCAATATCCGATGGAGAAACCGTATACTGTAAAAAGGCGCAAATTGTTGCCACAAAGTTTAGGAAAAAAATCCCTAGAAATGTAGGGAATATTGATTAAAATGTAGGAAATATTCCTTAAAATGTGGGGAGTATGCCTTAAAATGTATGGAACATTCTAGGCAATATTCCCTATATTTATTGGAATTTTTTCCCTAAACTTTGTGGCAAGAATTTGTGCCCTTCTACATTGTAGTTTCTATATCTTCAAAACTAAAGAAATGTTTCATATATCGGATGATTATTTGGATATATACTTCTGAGACATATTCTGGTTGACGAATATGATAAGTAACTGAGCTGCAACAGAAACTCACACAGGTTCGGAAATACTGGTTGTCGCAGGGTTAACTGAACAAAAAAGTTTCGGGTCCAATACTAATAAAGAAAGGGGTTAGGGAAATATATATATGTGTCCACTGGCTTATGCCTTAGACACACAGCACTCTTAATGAAGAAATAACTAACGACTCATTAGTCTATAATGATTCATTATAAACTGCGGACACACAGCCATTTCTTTAATTAAGTTGTGCTGTCAAACTGGTTTTGATGAACTTATCACCTTAAAGAAGCAATATGGATCGAATTAACGCGATAAACTTTGTTTTCATTTATTTTATTTTCAATTTAACAATTTCCAAATGAGAAAAACATTATATTTAAAAAAAATATTAATAATATAATTGTGATTTGCATTTCTTTGCATTTCTTCTTCTTATTTTTCTAATCGGCTGATGCACAGCGAAGCTCCAGACTTACATTATATGCCAAATCTAGCACATTTTTCCTCATTATAGCTATAATGAAGGAGGAAAACACTTCATTAGTGTACTTCATTATCGTCTGATTTTCGGGCTATAATGACGTATACTATGTAACACACGGCATTTTAATGGGTGGTTAGTACAAATGATTCATTAGTTCGTGCTGTGTGTCTAGGGTATTACCTGCTATGTGTTTCCTCCAAAGTCTGGTGGTTCTAGCAAAAATAGGGCAGATGAGGCCAAACCTTTTGTCTTGGCTCTTCCATCTAGTATTCTACTAATTCCTTGACCATGGTAGGCTTAAAAGATCCAAGAACACAACCTGACTTGATCTGCTTTGTTGATAATCTCCCCTCGTTCTTGGCCGGAACTTTTAGTTCCCCCATTCGTTGGCTTTGTTCAGATATGTCATCTTCGTGTGCTTGGCTCTGATGGGAACTGGGATTACAATCCTACATACATTTTAATATTAATTCTTTCTAATCCAAATTTAATATAGAAAGTGAAAAAGTCCAATATATCTATCATTTCTATACAATTTCAGTCTAACGTTAATGGAAGTTTCCTATAAAAACGGTTATAAGATAAAATATATCCGAAAATGTTATAGAAGTTATGCTCGAACTAATAACTCTATCAAATGCGCATAAAGCTCACTTTATTTATATTTTAATGGTATAATCTTTATATTCTCTAGTTATAAAATTAATCTTCAGTTCGAATTTGGATGTGCTCTTTATACATCGTTGGCATAAATTTTATACTTTTGTATATCATCGCACTAATTCTCATTTACCTGCTTCGCAAAACGTTACAAGTGCATGGAAATTAACTAAATAATGCATAGCTGCATAAGATCAGTTAGATACCAAATACAATGTCCTGCAAGCATTGTTGCAAATGATTGCTCCCTTCATACGTAAATTATTTACCTCATTTCGCATAATAAATCCTTCGTTTAGGGGGAAAAAGCGATGCAAAAAGCTTCATTGCTATAGATAGAAAAACCTTTTCTCATAGCATCCGTTTCGCACAGAACACTTTTCAATTCATCAATCCTGATAAGCAAAATTTCTCACTTTCATCCCTAGAAACATCCTTTTCGCAGCATCAGCACATAAAAGTGCATCTCTTGCTAGACAGACACAACAGTTCAACAAATGGTGACAGAAAGAAAAACAGGATAAATTGTCCCTAATCTGATTTCCCGTTTCATTTTAGACTCTCGTCGTCTTTGCACTTTATTTCGTCGCTCCTTTCCTCCAGGGTTCCTTATTTATGTATCTTATTTTTCTTACTTTTATTTCATTTCCCTTTGTATCCAGGCCATCCTCTTATTATCCTTATCATATTTTATCTTGTGACAACCATATGTTTTGGGAATTGTGAACAGTCTCAAAGTGGAGATGTTACTATTCGGCTCACAATGTTACACATAAATTTGCAACAAAAGTGTATTGCCGCGGAGGCGATAAAGTGAATTTAATTCCTTTATGGAATGTTTATAGCGGCATTAATGGTCGGACGTTTTTATGTAGATATATTGCAGTCAAGTAGAATGTGAGCAACTTTTAAAATTGTTGTATAACTAAAGAGGTAGTACATATGTGGAGTATTCATTTCAAAGTCATAAGAAGACCAAGCCTAATATATTAAGCATAAAAGTATACTCCGAGAGACGTTATCTAATCTAATATATTCTTTCTGCTTCAGTGCGTTTAATAAGGAAACAGAAATTGCTTATGGGCGACAATACTCTCTATACATGAACATCACTACGGATTAATTCTTCCTCCTTTTCTGAACATACTTTCAGCTCCAACATTTTTTTCAAATAACATGTCAGATGGGAAATTCTCGAATATATGTGCTTCTGTTGAACAGGTTGTTCTAACAGGATAAAGTATAATTGACTAAATCGACGATTAGGATGAGTGGAAATTTTCTGGTGGTGATACAGTGTGATACTTATACTAGAGCTCTAAGTGAACTATTTCAATTACGTTAGCATGTGCTCAACTCAACACGATGTTTTCCTAGAAATTAAGAATGCATATATGAATAGGAAGCATAATGCATCTATTTTTTGGAAAACACACCGAATATTTTTCTTCTACATGCCTACATATAATCACAGCACATTCCTTGTGGGGAACAATAATGGGTTAGACAGGCTCATTATTCCGGCTATTTATTTTTGCCTTAATTGGTTTTGCACTGAAAATTTTGTGATTCTTGAAAATACTATGTATTTTTTGTTTTTCTCATAACTACACCATAGTTATTCTAGGTGCAGAATTTAATGTTAATATACATTAGCTAAACGTAATCGAAATGTAATTAATTCTCCGCCCACTTATTTCAATATAGCAAACCCATCGGTTTTTGACTTATTTTGAGACTTGCGTACTTCCCAAAATCAAATTGCTTCCACTAATTATCTAGATCATAATGTACCTTTTTGACTCATATACCGTTAAATCTGTATTTACCTACACGGTAAAGAAAAATTATTGAAAATTCCATTATAATGGTTGGCATTTCGTTGCCATCATTAATAGCGGAATATTCTCGAACAAAATGTACAGTACATTATTATTGTGTAAACCAAAATTTATTTTACGTAATATTACATACGACGAAGAATTTTCAATTTTTATGTAAACGAACAGTATGTATTATTTCACAAAGTCTGGAATCACAATAAATTAATGTAAAAGAATGTAATTTTTATTAACTGATATGTAAACGTTGTTTATGAAGATTTGCGTCTGTAATGCTGTTCTATTAAATATGTAAAAGTCGTTTCATGTTTGTAATTTTAACTGATATGTAAAAGTTTCTCATGTACAGGCAAATATCTTGTTCCATAAGATATCAAAATTTCAAAAACTCTCAAAACGGGTAACTGCCATAAAAATATTATTTTTTAATTATATTTTTTGATTCTTTATTATCTTACTATGTGGTGGAATAAATTTGTCGAAATAATTGCAATTTTCAAGAGATATTTATTTAGAGTCATATTTTCAAGTTAACCATAAACTCATAATATAAATAGAGAATTCTGGCTATAAGTAAAACAGATCTATATAAATAACTACCGATGTTAGGCAGCTGAACAATGGTAAGAACTAATCACACATTTGTTTGCTCGTCCATCACCCGTTATCGAAGCAACTGCCGTAGAGACTGCGCCACTGCAGACACACTGGCATAAAACTCTGTACTCTGGACACATATTCTATGTATTTTTTCATTGGACTGTTGGCTTGTTAATGTGGGTATGCGTTATTGAGTTGAATACCAAATGCAGAACAGTTAAAAATTTCCCCAAAAATACCGGAAAAATACATTGTGGTTAAAAGTTTTACAGAAAGGAATGTAAAATTACAGAAATAGACAGTACATTTAATTTGCAAAATTACAAACATTTCATTGAAAAATACTAATTTTATGTAATTTTACATTATTTTACTGGAATTCTGAAATTTACTTAAATTTTGGAAAAAAATCCACAATTTTCATGCACGTACATATAGCGGTTATGTAAAATATTACGTTATTGTAGTAAAAATTTTACATAAAGTTTATGTACATTTTTTACCGTGTAACTTTTCACTTTATTTTTTCAGGGAATCAAAAAAATAAAAGAAATCTTAATTTAATTTCAGGAACTTTATTTAATTTCGACTAATTCGTTTAAAACCCGATTAAGAACTAACTACCTTAAAAAATATCTTTCCTAATTTTTAATTTAGAAATTTTTATTTACGCTAATTCAGCTAAATGTGCCGACGTTGAGTAACTCGAGATATTTGTTTTTCACGATTTCGCGAATGAAATCGTGGTAAGCTTATTTTGAATAAGAACGGAAGTATTTACATAATGCATATTATGTGAATATGTTTAGAAAAATGCTGAGTTCGCCGGGAATATAACTTGTATACCTACCGCGATTTAAAAAATTTACAACTGAGGAGTGTACTTGCCTCTCAATAGCCAGCTAATATTGTTTGAGAAACCTATTAATTATTTATTCGTCGTCGACAGAGTGCTCCAGGAGAGTGAGCGGAGAAAGAAACAACTTTAGAATAAGGAGCGATGTTAAACTTATCAGCGATATTCCAAAAAACTCAAATCGTTCTCCCTTTACTATCAAAACGTACAAAAACTACACATATCTTCAAAGCTTCTGCTGCTTGTTTCGATATAGTTGCTTTCACTGAAACTTGGAGGTATAACGGTTTTCGCGATGCTGAAATTTTTGACAATTCGTATCAAATTGTTAGAAGTGATAGTCATACTCAGTCTGTAGTTCGCGGTGGCGGCGTACTCCTTGCTTGTAAAAACCAGTTTAATTGCAGCCAGGTTGAGCTTCCCAGTTTCTCCAATACTTTTGACATCGAACTTTTTGCTCTTAAGTTATCTGTAACAAAATCTGACTTATACATTATTTTTACTATATTCCTTCAGAGTCCATAAATATTGTTGATGACGAAGGTCAAGATGGATCCTCTTGACGAATTACTACTAATTCGTGATTTTAACTTACCCAGTATTCAATGGGTACTAAATGAAGTTGACGATGACTATCTTCCACTTAATAACATGACAACAAGGGAGTCACTTTTCCTTGACACTATTTCATCTCTTGGTCTAAGGATGAGGTACAAGGATTCTGCTAATGATAATTCGTCTAAGATTTGCGATATGTTTGCTTCTTTTTATGACAATGCCCTTGCCTCATCAAATTTTCAACCTTTAAATAGCAACTTCAGGCATATGAACGACTCTCATAACGTTTCATTCATTATCCCCTCAATTTCAGAAGACGATATACTCGATCATATTAATGGGCTTCCAAATGACTTCACAACTGGTCCTGATGGGATCACTCCTGCCTTCTTTAAGTCATGCTGCCTTTGACTGGCATTATTTTCCACAAATCACTCGATAGTGGTTATTTCCCGCAGATATGGAAAAACTCATTTATCTTACCTAGGTAGTAATATTGAAATTGCCAACTATTGGCTTATTGCAAGATTATCTTGTATGCCCAAATTATTCGAATCTATCATTTACTGTCAACTATCAACTTCCTGTAAGAATTTGCTATCTTCAAACCAACATAGGTTTATTTCGGGCAGGTCTACAACCACTAACTTGCTGGAATTTGTGTCGGATACCATTGGCGGGTTGGCAAAAGGCTATCAGACAGATTGTATTTGTACAGACTTTAGTAAAGCGTTCGACAAGTTATCTCACTCCGTGATACTCTTAAAAATGGAAAACTGTGGGTTTCCCCCAACATTTCTAAAATAGACAGAGTCTTTTTTAGACAACAGAACATATCAAATCTTATTCTGCCATTCCATCTCTAGAGACTTAAAGGCTTCATCTTATTTAGTCTGTCTATTGACGACATTATCTCTGTGGTGAGGTACTGTAAGGCCTTGATTTATGCTGACGATATTAAGCTTTTCGCTCAGATTAAATATGTTCACGATTGTGAAGAGCTACAGGGTGACCTTCAAAAATATTACAATTGGTACGTATAATTTGGTATTCAATATTGACAAATGTGCAGTTATGCGTTTCAATAGGAATCAGACACCAATCACTTATGATTATGAGTTCTCGGATTCCTCGATATGACGTGTGGACTCTGTCAGCGACTTGGGTGTCACACGTGACCACAGGTTGAATTTTATCTACCATATAAACTGTATGGTATCAAAGAGTAGTTCTATGCTGGCTTTTATAAAACGTTGGTCCCGAGATAACATTGCGTTTGTACACTTGCTTTGTGATACCTGCCTTAAATACGCTAGGCAGGTCTGGTCTCCATTTTACGGTACATACATCGACCGCGTCGAATCTGTTCAGAGAAACTTTTTACAATTTGCTCTCAGGCACCTATCCTGGAATAATTCATTAATTCTTCTTTAGCATATTAATACTAACACCGACTAAGTGATGAAACGCATGTATTGTACCGTTTATTTATTAAACGTGTCCATGCAGCGAGCTTGTGTTAAGCTGGTTCTAATAATCAATTAAAAGATAAGCAGCAAAGCAGCATATGGGTTCTACGACTTAACAGCCTCTAGTTACGAAACAACATTAATACAATGCCCCTTAGATAACGGGCTCTCCATCTACGTTATATACTTTACATATCCATCTGCAACTACTACTTGACCGAGGCAGTTTCAACACCTCTGCTTTTGGCGTTTTTTTTTTCTTTTTATTGTTTACAACCTCTCAAGATTTTAGAGGTTTTATCATGGCACAATAGAAGTAACTCTTTAAAATTAATTCTATATATATAAGTCACACGTATCGACGTAGGCGTTCTGGTTAGACGCAAAAGGAATCCTCACCAGATACAGGCTTGAAAAGCGCTATACATATTACAAATCAAGCAGGGTATTACGCGGAACAAGTGTCATTTGTTAACATAAAATAATCCCTGGTCGCTCGAAGGAGCTCTCTGGAGGCGCTAGGTGGCACTGATAATGTCTGAAACGAAATTCTATTTTACAACAAGAGTTTCCCCGCTAAAAGTTTCCGCCTTGCTTTACCTTGCTTCTCTCGTTAAAATGCTGGTGACCCATTAAATCTCACGTTTACATAAAGTTTAACAATATTCGAATTTCATCACTACTCTTTGGGAGTCAATGTCATCGGATGGACCACCTGATAGGATTGAATCATAAGAGTTAACATAATTTTCTCTTCGAAAGTATATTTAATAAAGTCGTAGGGGAGCTGTCAAATCCAGCTACCAAAATTTACAAAATATGACCCTTCAGAGTCCATAGGTATAAATTATCTCCGCAATATTCTAGTCACAAATTATTTCACAAGAACGGTAAGTAGAAGAAGTAACAAATTAAATTAACTTTACAATCATTTCGGTTTTGCCGAATATACTATTTAAAATATCTACTAATTTTACAAAACTTCGTTTCTCTAAGGCGGGCGGACAAAAACAGACTCCTCATTTACTACACATTTTGTTTTATTTCTCTAGTAATTTCATATCGACTCGCCTACTCAAAGTGTCTATGGATATTCTGCCAGGGACTTTCAAAATATATTTTCGCAAACCTACAAATGTCTATGTAAATAAAGACAAACACCCCACAGAGGGCATCGGCGATAAATATATGACCTCGTGCGCGTCGCGTCGTCTCGCCACAATTTTATTCAATTTATCAAATCACTGACGCCATTGGTGTATCTGCGTAGCAGTTTTCCTATTCTGAATTTTAAAAGTTCAATTTACAACACTCGGTGTGACCTGATGTGGTTTCAATTAATCTCTTAATTAGCTACAGTCTTAAAACTCTCTTTTCTTTCAGAAACTCTACTTTTACAACTCATTGCAAATTTTGTCACTATTACTGCCTTCACAAGTAGATCTAATAATTTGCAAATTCAACACTAATGCAAACGTTAATACTCATCAATGCTTAGCAAATATATTACCAAAATGAAGTTCAATACACATGGCAATAATTATTAGAGATATTAATTCACTGTCAAACTAAATACTAAAAATTAATAAAAAAATTTAACAAATATGAGTATATATGTGAAATTGAGTTGGAACCACTCGGAGACGCTTCTCTGTAAAAGCTAAACTAGAACCCTGCAGATTATTCCTCACAATTCGTATATGACTACGGAAATCCAGGAAGCAGCTAAGCTAGCCAATCAATGAGCGCAGAAGACTCCAGATAAAAATGTTATTAATTGATCAATCAGGACTCCAGATCACTGGATACCCACATAAAAATATGATCTGGAACACGTCGTCTAACGGTTTTGCTTCAAATTTATAGATGACCGCTGAAGGCGTAGCGCCAGTTGGCCTATTTATGTGCCGCACGGTGCTCCCCTGAAGAGGTTATATTTTGAATCAGATCACATATTAAAATTTACAAAGTTATGTTAGACTATCTTACTAGGCTATCCGCAGGCGGTTGGATATTTAACGGTGTTGTAAAAGCACCTCGATAATAAGCTGATAAGGATAATTCGAGCGTTTATGACGATTTAGCTTTAACAGGTTCACAAACTGCAAAATGGCTCGAAACGCCCGACCGGCATCCTCACCTTACTTTGGAAAAAGTGTATCAACAGCGATCAAAGGCACTTAACCTTATAAGTATGTAGTATTATGTAATGCGGGATTAGAACTGGTTTATAACCATTAAAATGCACACTAATCGACCGAAGAAATTAAATTAATCAGAGCTGAAAAATGGTGTGACAGGGCATCTTAATGTCTCCACTTCATATGTTCCTCGTCATCGAACTATATTTCTGCCCGACAGGTGTCAATCGCAGAGCAGATGCAGAAGTGGCTGCATCATCATAGTGTGGGCGCGACATAATTGAGTGGCACATCATGTAGGATACTGTATCGTGTGGCGCTGCGCCGATAAACAATTTTGTTCCACTGACTTTCTGCGGAGCTAAAAAATATATATTCTTTCTCTCTCCCTCTCTCTCAATTTGAGTTTTCACACACACTTTATTTTGACTGATTTAGAATTAGAAGGGCTAGGACGTTACTTGATAGCCTTTCCAATGTTGCAACATCAACTCAATGACTAGGTTATAGCTTAGTAATAAAATGAAGTACTTAGCTATATTAATGTCGGTATTTGAATAATCATATTGTGGTCTGCGATGGCTTTAGTTGTCGGTCAGAGTGTGGCGGCATGTCAGCATCGGATCGCGCAGTTTCGAACTCTTGATTTACTTTGTAAACCTAGCAACATTAATTTCGAAATTTGCGTATAGTAACACTTTGCTGAATGCAGAAAAGCTAAGTTAACTAGGCCTTCATTTTTCTACAGACAATAAAAAACAATTTTTTAAATTTCAGTCAACTTCCAAACCAAAAAGTCAAAGTTTCTCAAAAGATAAATTTGAAAACGCAATGATTGAGATGCGTGCGTTTTATTCATTGTGCTGCGATGTCGAATTAATAACCAAATGAACGCGTTGACATCTGCGGTGATAACGGTTTAAAATTTTGGTAATATCTAAATTTTATGTTATATCATATGGAGAATTGTGGGGCTTTGTTAAGATAACTCAAATAAATTTTTGTAAATAAAAGTGTATAAAATGGTATTTCTCAACGCGCGTCCATTTTAGGTTAGGAACTTATATTTAGGCAGTAGTATTTCTGGATTTTTGCAACCACATTTCGCAAGGTTAAAGAAGGTGATCCAGTGGCTGGATTCTGATAAATCTAAAATGACAAATGACAATGAAAAAATTATTTAGAAGGAAAGACAATTCCACTAAATCACTATACCATAATTTGGAACTCTGATGATTGCGAGAAATGACATTTATCTGAAATTATAGCAGTGTGACAATTGGACAATTGCAGGGTATTTGAATATTGATAGTAAATCCTCTGACACACGATGACACAACGCAAAAACCGGTCTTTGTGTCGAGTGTGTCTCAGCCCATGGTACATGTGGTTGATACATGGTTGATATGCGCTTGAGACAGCAAAGAAAATTCATCATTTATTTATGATATATATGCAAACAAACTGAGTACACGCTTACATATGTAATAAAACACTCATGCATCATTCGAGTCTAACTTCCTGCTCTAAAAAAACAGTTGTTAATACGATAGTTCGATGTATCGAGTGTGTAATGGAGAAAATCTTAAAGCGAAGGTGAATGAAATTTTTTTAACAACTTATTTAAGAGGAGTCAGTGCCACGATTTGCAAATTTTGTACATTTTTCAATTCGAATTTCTGACAAATTATTTGATTAATGATTTATATTTTTTTTTCCGAACGGGAATCGAACCAACACTTGTTAGAATCGGTCAATAATGGAGAAAAGAAGAATTTTAAGAACTTTTATTTTTGACGATTCTAAAGCAAATCATAAATACAAGAGGAAGAAACAACCGCCTCGATCGAGGTTTAATGATTTATATCTTAAATTAATGATAACGAAGAGGTCTAGTAAATAACGTCGCAAAAAATTAAGAAAAAATGAATCGGAACGGAGATATTAGCTCGGAAACAGGCAAAAAATGATAAAAATTTAAGTTTTTTAAATCAAATTCCTGTTAGTAAGTATTCTCATTTCTTTAGATTGTAACTATTTTAGAAAGACAAAGCGTCAACATAACGTCGAGTTTGTTTATTTTTAGTGGCGCTTTTTTTAATTATTTGACTCTAATAAAACTTGTTTTTTTCCTCATATTTCACCGAAGAGAAATTGCACTATTTCGTTGAAAGTTGTTAAAATACAAAGCAAAATAGTATATTTAACAATTTAATGCAAAAAAAATTTAAGGAGAATTAATTCTCGTTAAATTCAATTCATTGTATTTGTATAATTTTGTCGCATGTTGGGTTTCTGTCTTTTATGCTGGATGTCTGTAATGTGGTCTGTGGAGTGGTCTAGTTCTATGCAAATTTTATATGAATTTTCTCACCTTCAGGACACAAACTTAAGCATAGTAAATTTTATTGTCTACAGGCTCGCTGGTATCTAAATTGAAACTTTTGCTGAGTAGTGACTCCTCTTATTATCTACGAGGGTCTATCAACGGGCAGTTAGAGAAGATTTGGTCTTAGCCATGTTACAAACTTCAGCTTCTAGATGCGTGAAAGAGGTTTGTGGGGGTGATTACAATGTAATCGCAGATGATGTTAACAAAACTTCAAACTTCCGAAGAAGATCGGAGCCATATTAAACAGAAGTATATATAATAAAAATAACTATGAAATACTTAGTTCAGTATGATTGGTTTTAGATTTTTCCAGAAATTTGTTATAACTATAACATATGTAGGTATGTTTATTATTTTTATACGTACTATCGCAGCAAACAATACGATTGGAGATTGGTATCGGCATCGACCCGCTCAATTCCAAGTTTAACTTCGATCTCGAAGTCGTTCTCGATTCGATCTCGAGCCGAAAATGAAGGAAAAGGAACGCTTCTTCGAATTAAAATAACGACTTATTACCGATTCGTCTTTTCGAGACTATTTCGAAGATTTTTCGTATATTGGTGCTATATATAAGGGTCATATGTATTCGAGATTTCTTCGTAAAACCTATTCAATCTCGAATTGGATAAACGAGTAAACTATGCTTTGTAAAAACTACTCGATATCCAATTGAAAATAAACCACCAAATTATGAGTAACATTTACCAAATGCAATTTTTAATTTCTCAGCACTCACTTCACATATTTTCGGCCGAATGCTTCAAAGGAATGCTGTTGGCACGCTTGCATTGTCATGATGAACAATCTGAAAAATCATGTACTTATAATTCTTTTAAAAGACTTCGTAATTTTTCGAGGAGATTCGTAAAAACAAAATATTGTCGGATTATGCTGCAAGTTCTCTGAACCTGAAGGCAATATGTCGAGAAAATTCGTAAAACCGAAAAATTATCGAATTGTTGCTCTTCGAGAATTTCTCACAAATGCTAAAACCCGAGAAAATATTTGCTGGGATGTTTCGGTATCGTTTGTAACTTATGTATTGGAATATGACAAAAGTCACAACGGTAAGGGCTGTGACTTCGGCTGCAATAAGTGTCATAAAAGAACATCATTCGTGACGTCACTCAGCTTTTTAGAAATCGGCCATTCGAAAATAAGTCACATTTAAACACTAAATGTCACTTTTTATGGCAGACATTATGGCATAAGAATCGCATTTTCGAAGAAAAGTACAACGTCATTATTATTTCAATTTTATCGGAATCCAGCCCGCAATAATTCAAAGTTATGAGATAATAACTGTTTAACGGCTACAGTTTGCACATATGATGTAATAAGTGACATTAAAGAGGAGTCTATTGCTTACAGTTTTTATAGAAAAAAGTTATGTTAATGACCTTTTTGCAAAAAAAGTAGAGCTCAAATTGAAAAAAGGTAAGAAAACCCGAAATTTTTAGTTTTAGATCGCATTCACTCCTGAGCGGGAATGAGTACGGGGCAGGCTGAGAAGTCGTTAGAAGGCCCATGAAGTTCTGCATATAATCAGCTTTAGGCGGTAACCGTACACCCTGTCCATTTTAATATACAGGGTGTTTTGTGAAAACCTAGCATAATTTCTTAATCACCATGTAACTCCGACCCGTTTGATATACCCCCCCCCCCCCCCCTCCCACTACCATACAATTTTTTGTGTGGCTACGTGAGTACTATCAGCTCACGCTCAATGAACTACCAAGGAGGAAACACCCTGTAGAGTGTTACTAAAAAAACAAAAAAAAAAACACTACCACGCCTAAAATTAGCTGATTTAAAATTTCAAAGAAAAATGACAAGCAGTGCGCTAGTAGCGAAAGAAGCAGCCAACTTTTGCGTTGGCTGCATATAAGCGCATTTCTCATTTGGCCAAGATCCATATAAAAGCCATATTATAACTGACCTTTCAACGTATTTGCACACGCATCGCCACACCGTAAAAAATATCTATTGAAAATTCCGCTACTATAATAGGCAACAAATTGCCAACAATGGTAGCAGAAATTTACACAACTTTATGCGCACTGCCTAACCTTATGTAAAGCAATTTCGCACTGTATGTAATTTTACATTGCTTATGCATTTTTCAATTTCCGATGTAAAATGCGATATGTAAATTTACATCATGCTGAAGAACTAAGTTAAATAAGTTGTGTGTAATTTTACAATGTTTACGCATTTTTCAATTTCCGATGTAAAATTCGATATGTAAATTTACATTATGCTGTGGAAGTAAGTTACATAAGTTGTATGTAATTTTACATTATTTATTAATTCTTTAATTCCGTACGTAAAGTACACAATATGTAAATTCACCAATAGTTATGTAATTCATTTCAATTGTCAATATAGATAGTTATGTAATGTTACGTACGGAAATTAATAAATTACATAGAAAAACAAGTGAAAAAAGCTAGATTTGGTCTAAGACCAATTCATGGCACTAATAAGTATAGATTAACAATCAACACGTACAAGAAGTAATACAGTATTTCTATGATTGATTTTTTTTTAATTGAAGTTCAATTATAAAAATACTTCGTACCAAAAAATGTTTTTTGATTTTTAAAACTGTTTGGATTGGAACTATTAACATTTCTTTACATGTTTTATGATTATTAATCTATTCTTATTAATGCCATGGTTTTCTGCTTTATTTTGCTCATACTATACGATACTATACGATATGTAAATTTACATCATGCTGAAGAACTAAGTTAAATAAGTTGTGTGTAATTTTACAATGTTTACGCATTTTTCAATTTCCGATGTAAAATTCGATATGTAAATTTACATTATGCTGTGGAAGTAAGTTACATAAGTTGTATGTAATTTTACATTATTTATGAATTCTTTAATTCCGTACGTAAAGTACACAATATGTAAATTCACCAATAGTTATGTAATTCATTTCAATTGTCAATATAGATAGTTATGTAATGTTACGTACGGAAATTAATAAATTACATAGAAAAACAAGTGAAAAAAGCTAGATTTGGTCTAAGACCAATTCATGGCACTAATAAGTATAGATTAACAATCAACACGTACAAGAAGTAATACAGTATTTCTATGATTGATTTTTTTTTAATTGAAGTTCAATTATAAAAATACTTCGCACCAAAAAATGTTTTTTGATTTTTAAAACTGTTTGGATTGGAACTATTAACATTTCTTTACATGTTTTATGATTATTAATCTATTCTTATTAATGCCATGGTTTTCTGCTTTATTTTGCTCATACTATACCTGCGACCGCCTTCTGAGATAAATGCAAACGTCATTACATGTTCTTTATTGAAATTTCCTTTTTAAATATGGGGATTTCAATGCAAATTACAGTACTGTATGGAATTTTGAACAAATTTACAGTACGATACAAAAGTTTTGTATGATTACGACAACCATTTATATGTCATTGTACGGGAATCTGAACTGGCTATTAGATAGGGTACTTTTCGATTTCGAATTTCGAAAATGGAGGGGATAATTTCGAAAAATAACTTTTTACCAAACTTGATATTTACGTAGATTTCGTGATGCCGCATCTTCATTTTTGCGGGAGGGGCAAGCTCTGGGAGGGGCGGGAGTTGAAAGTTTCAACTTTAAGCGGCTATATTTTCTCAACCAAGCATTGTTCTAGCAAGTAAGTCCTAAATTCATAAATGGAAAAGACATTTTTGGTGGTTTTTATTCAAATATAGCCGTTTAAAGTTGAAATTTTGAACTCCCGCCCCTCCCAGAGCTTGCTCCTCACGCAAAAATGAAGATGCGGCATCACGAAATCTACGTAAATATCAAGTTTGGTAAAAAAGTGATTTTTCGAAATTAGCCCCTCCATTTTCGAAATTCGAAATCGAAAAGTACCCTATCTAATGGCCAGTTCAGATTCCCGTACAATAACATATAAATGATTGTTGTAGGTTAAAAACTGTAGGAGGAGATAGAATCCTACGAAAAAACTGAAGATTACCTCGATGGGCACATCTTCCAAATGTTTGCTTATAACTTTTGAATGTTATTGTTGATAGGACTTAGGGAGGTCATTTGGAAAGGGGACATAATACGCAAATTTATTCATGGTTTTGCCAAGTTCGTGCAATGGTGATATTTGGAATAAATGTACACTGAAGCGCGACAAAAATTTTGGTGAAATAAAAAATTCTAGAGGAAACTGCTTTTTTTTAAATAATTGAAGGCACAATTATAACTTATTATACATTCTTAGAAGGGCCAATATGTGTTCTTTTAAATAAAGGTTTGAACGTCATAATCCATTACCTAAAATAGAACTTGTAACGAAATTACTCTGAAGAGGTATGCAAAATCTCGAAAATCGATATTATCGATTTACTCGAAAACCAAGCGGAATGCGATATAAAAGTATCTAGACTTTTTTGACCCAAATGACCTCTACTTTCATCCCCTTAAAGGATTAAAGATATTTACGGAACACCCTGTATACATACATTTTAAGCGGTAGTGACTATTTTAACTATTGTAATTTTCGACAAAGTTAGTTCATGATTTTTTACGGTGCATGATTGGTCATCTTAAGAAAAGGAAAAATTGTAACGAATAAAAAGCAAATAATATATTCCAATTTGAAGCCGGATGGAAGTTTACTACTCATTGCAATGGTTAACAAAATAACATATCGTTACAGAGAGCCATTATCGGTGACCTGCAAGGTCCCGCTCGAAAATTGGTCACAATCGCTATGTACAGCCTCACCAACAAGCAATCCAAGATCAACTGACTACAATCATCCGGAGTCACGCACGTGGTGTTCAGTGGCGGATCCAGGATTCTGGTGAGGGGGGGGGGCGCACCTATATGTTGTAAATATGCTATATGCTGAAAACTGAACAAAAGTTTGAAGACAATCTTCATCGCTCGCAAATGTCAAATACACAAAATGTATCATTTAAAAGTTACGAGTCGAATAGATTAGTAAGTGGCTACCACTCGCAACGAAGAAAGTTTCTGAACGTTTTTTGACACTCCCGAATGTCAAAGGAGATGTTAGATCTTTGTAAAAGAGAGGAATTGAAAACTTACATTTATTTAAAATAGCAGTCACAGAATAGATGCAATACATACCATGTACGTACATAACTTCGTCGGCAGGTTAAGAAAGTGTGACTTCTTTTGTTTTTTATATTACAGCATGGCAAGAGGGTGATAAAGAAAGGAATTAGGGAAAGTGAGGAGAGTGGTGAAGGTGCCGATGTATGTCACCCTTAAACTTTCGCAGATTGCATGCCGAAGGAAAGATAGAAGATGGTAGTCTGTTTCACGTTCGCAAAATTCTGGATAAAAAATCATCACGGAGTTTAACTCTACTGGCGAAAGTATTTTGATGGGCAAAAGGATGTGCGCGGCTTGTAGTGCGAGTATTACATGCAGGTATCAGGGATCAGACTAGATATTTCATCAGAACATTGACCATGCATGTAGAAATATAGGAGCGAAACGAAACCAACATTACTGCGGTGCTCGAGTGAGTCCGTATGACAAGATTTTGTCACATCGCCAATGAGCTGAAGGACTTGTAGAGGAGCGCTAGAATCGATGGGCTGAAATATTTCCTACACCTTTATAGAAATCCAAGATATTTCGTTGCTTATTTGGCAACAGAGAAGTTGTGATCTTTTCAGCTTAACTTACTGCAAATATTAATGTCAAGAATGCATAAAGACGTATCTTCAAGAATTGCTCCATCAGAAGAAACGGGAGTGGAAGAATTATGATCTTGTTTTAAAGAAATGGGACAGCTTTGGAGCTTAGATGTTTTGAATTTCATGCGATTTGCTTTCCTTCAAGCGAGGATATTATTAAGATGGTTACTCAAGGATCTTATCATGCAATCTGGTTTGACAGATGTGGCATTTCCTCTGTAGTCCGCAAGAGTGTCAAAGGAGTAAGCGAAATCAAGGGTATTGCCATCGGCAAAAAAAATGGATGGGAAAAGTAAGGGAAAGCAGATCATTAATGACAATTGAGCAGAGAGATGGAGAGATAACAAAGCCCTGAGGCACACCGGCATTTATTGGCTGAGATTCAGATGTAACGCCATCTAATATAATCCGTATTAAGCGACCAGATAAAACACTTTACATCTATAATAGAAGAGGATGAGAGAGAGGCTAAGTGCTTTAAGTTTGGCTAAAAGGGCTGAATGCCAGACAATATCAAAGGCCTTTGAAATATCTACAATTTTGGACTCACCAAAACTGTGAAAACTACGGCTTCAACGTACCATTAGAAAAGTCAAAAAAAGAGGAAAGCCATATTCGCGATCGTTGATGGTTTGATTAGTTTCTGGATACTTCATTGATTGGAGTTAATTGCAATTGGTCGATAATTTGAGGGCTCACTACCCTTTCCTTTCTTAGGAATAGGCTAAACGTGAGGTAGTTTCCAAACAATTGGAAATTTTCCTGTCAAATAAGGCAAGTAGAATAGATTTCGCTGAGCTTTAGCCAAAAATGAGGCACAGGAGTTATTTAACGGAGGTTTGAAATTATCAGGACGTGCATCTATGGTGACGTTGATCTCTTTAAGAACCTTGAACATACCACTCGTATGGATGTGTATTGGCTCTGGTACACATCTACAAGGGAAATGTGAAGTGGGTGGAAAAGGAGAATTTGAAGGTAATCTAACAGTCCAAAATATTACTTTTATTCAGGAAGTCAACAATCACTTCATTGTAAACTAGTGAAGGAATAGAGGAACTGCTGAAGTTGTTCCTGATGGTTTTGACAGGGATGAGAAACCTTTGCTACCTTTTCGTCTTGCCAAGACGCTACCATTCTGGTCAAAAGAAATATTTCTCTTTGGATAGTGTTTCAGTTCTGGACATGGATGCAATTGATAGGTGTGAAAAGCAGACTTTTTCGCTTTTTGTGCTTGATTGTAATTATCATTAAATCAAGAGCGATTTTGTAGTTATTATGATCTACTGTATAAATACTGAATGTATTCGCGCATGCCCAAGACTTAGGATTGTACTAAATTCAATTCATCAACATCCCTTGAGCAAAGCAGACCGACCAATCAAATTCTCTAAGATACTCATTGAGACTTTCCAATTCTGCAGATTTATTTTGTTTTTATTTAACGTTTGGGCTAAGTATTCTATAAAAACTACTCCGTTTTACGAAATAATAAAAAAAAATATTTAAAAATTAATCTCCTTTAAATGTAATAACCCTCACTAAAACAATGCACAATGACTTGTTCGCCGTTGTGTTCTCCAATTACGAGTTATAATTGTTTTTTTTCTTTTAATTCATATTTTGCCACGCCCGTCGCGGCGATTATATTCTAAGAAGCCGTCTTTACATGGGAGGTTTATCAAAGACCCTTTAGCAGCTGTTTGCAATTAAAACAAACCTTCCATCACGTTCACATGAATAGGCTCTGTCTTGCTTCAAACAGCCCAAGCAAAGCGACGCTCGTGTACAGCAATCCGCGCTTCCTGCTTTCTCCATAGGCTTCAACAACCATGACCGAAGGCTAAGGTGCTAGCTAGTGGCTGCGTTCCTAACTGTATCATATTGAACGCTTCCCGAAATTGTTACGTTTTTTACAAAAGCTGCAGTAGAATATGTATATGTGAATCACTGTGTTAGGAAAAATTCAAAAGAATTACTGCAATTTTTTCAGTGGTCTTTCGCCCCCCCCCCCCCGCCACCTAGCTGGATCCGCCCCTGGTGGTGTTTAACTTATGCCTCCTCTATAATGCATTGTGAAGCGACGCCATCAAAATGTCTCGTGAAGTGGGGATACGTCCTTGAAACTTGAATACTTTCGATGGCAGCATAACATTCTCGCAAGTGCTGGTGCACTTCCTCCGCAACAGGATTCATATCGGTATCTCCTCCAAATAATGCAGTTAAAAATTCCTCCAACAAAGAATTATTGGTGGATTTAGAAATGTCCAAACTCAATCCTGGGTTTTCACTGGTAGATCTAGGTAAAGAGCTTTCAGGTTGGCCTACTGTAAAGTTTGCTAGTGAATCCCTTCTAGTGTCATTGCTCTCCGGCCTCTCTATGGTTTCTGTTAAAAAGTGAATAACTACTTACTTCAGTACTTACTTTGATAAAAGCTTCTTACAAAATGACGGATTTTTATGGAAACAGATTTTAAAAGCGTTATGACTCTGCTTTTCTTTTCAGGCTTTGCCAACGTACTAACACAATGAAATCTGTAAAAGGAACACAACTTCTATAGCCCAACTGAAAATAATATTTTCAAACCTTGGATCTAAATACAATCCGGCTAAGTTTGCATCAGAGCTCATCAGCATATTTTCTCTTTCATTAAGGCGTAGCGCAAATTCTTTTGCTTTTCTATTTCTTTTTGTTAAAATATGACATGGGAATTTTAATCGAAAATTTAAACAGAAAATGTTACAAAAATAACCATTAATTATACAAATTCGTTCCATCGGAACGATATTTTTAAGTTTTCTCCGGAACGAATGTTTTTTTAAACAAATTATTTCGTTCCGGAAGAACAGTTCCCATATCAGTTAATTCCGGACCTATGTTTGCTAAATATTGTAAGTAGTTGCAATTTGGCAAATTAAACAGCTATTGATCTGTCAGTTGTAATAAATGTAACTGCTTTATCGATTTCATTGCGGAGTTACATCAAAGGAAGTATTTGGTCTAAATAATTTATTATAAGTGTATAGTAAACTATAAAATTGTGTACAGTGTATTAAGAGTCGATTAATATAAAACTTTGGATTCAAGACTGAAACTGTAAGTTTCAGTTAACAGCTGTTTTATTTTAAATTCCCACTAGATGGTTGTAAATTTTGCTTCCACTCTTGAGGTATTTGTATACCGTTTGCGCTAATTAACTACATAAAACATATACACATAAGCTCGTGCTCATGACGTTAAATAGAGAAGAGAGGAGAACATTTTTTGGAAGCATGAATCTTCAAATGCAAGAGTGGCAAGCAAGCGCAGAAATTCATGTCGTTTTGACGATGTTGTTTTACCATGCATTATACCTCTTATAATTGAATTTTACATATTCAATAATAAGTAATTGTTTTTAAATTTACCTTACAGTACATATCATTATTTATTTTTAAAAAAAAGTGCATATGCCTGACCTTGCATTCTTACCCCATGAAAAATGCTTGGCCCATATTATGTCGCTGATCGCACTTGTCCACGAAAATGATCTGTTGCACATTTTTGTAATTTGGGTCTGCGTTACTTCAGAGAATTGCAAGGTATGTACTGCAAGCAGGCATATTACAGAATCTATTAGGACGGTTGCAATTAGGATGAGCTCCCAGTAAAACGACTCAACTATTTGGTTTATGTGGCTGTTAGGCGGGTTGCTCTCTCTCTTGGCCATTTTTTTTTTCGAGAGGCCTCCTCCCTTCTATTTGTCTGATCGACGACATTGCTGATAAAGTTTAAGTTTAAAAATAAATTCAAAAAGAAGAAGTATTTTTTTGGCCTCCAAAGCATCGACTATCTTCAACGAGAGTCTCGGAGAATTAATTATCGATATCAATGGGTTAATGAAGGATCGAAGCAAAAAGCAACGCAGCGAAAAGAGCAACGAGCTTACTTAAAGACTACGGGGGATTTAAATAACCAACGTAAAAATTCAGGGAAGTAAATGCCTTATGAGCCCAACGATTCACCCTACTAACTATAATTAAAAAAAAAAATTAAAAGGAAACTAATCTAACCAATACTAAACAATTTTTAATTAGCTTATTTGTAAGCAGGACGGCCGACTAGGGAAATTATTTACCCTGATTAAAGTAAAAACCACGAGCATGAATCTTCCATATTATACAACTTAATACTATTTAAAATCTTTCCTTTGCTTATTACAGCAACTAAACATTTCTGGATATATTCTAACCTATATACGTTTTGAGCCAGAACGCAGCAGTATAGCCATAATTTTCTTTTACTGATTGTCGTTGTTGCTTGAGCGTGCTACACCATTTAGGGCGACTAGCACCTCTCATCTTGGAGTAAAGGGCCAGAAGAAGATGTCACTAGCTGGGATAACTGGTCACACACCTATGAAGTATTGACTATTCCTGCACAGCCAATCAAGCTGGCCTATATCCTCAGAAATCACTGGTATGCAACCACACATCAAGAATACGCTGTGCCTCAAAGTTGTATAGCAATTAGCATTCGCTAAAAAGGCTTTTCTACTTACACACTTCTCGAACGGTAATTTTATATTCCCTAAACTTTACAACTCCTATCATGGCAATTTTAATGTTGCCTTTATCGTACCCGGGCATATATGGACTTATGGAAATTGATCTGATCTCCCCGTTTAAAAATAAACTGCAGATCATATTCAATTCCTGCCGTCAGCAAGAAATTGTACGATATGATTCTGCAATGTAACAGATTAATATAGAAAAAAAAGTTCTAGCTTTATCCAAATTTCACTAATCTGGAATTATCTAAACATATTCTATAGCGCTAGATTACCTTATCTTTTTAGTGCATTTAAATGAACTAATTTATAACTGCATGTTAAGTCACACGTAAGTGTGATGATCATGCACTTATATATTTCAAGTGCCAACATAATTCATTTGCTCTTTGGAAATTTCATATTCCACTTGGAAAAGAAATACGACAAATACGATTCTTGATCCCGTAACAAAAATCTTTTAGGAGCAAACAGCTTTATTTGTTCCTTCCTGTCAGTGTATCATGTTACATCCATTGTATCCTGTTAATGACATAAACAAGACCCCGAGGATAAGAAAATTAAAAATTATGAGGAGGTTGCAAGATGCTAAATAATTTCAAGAGTGAAATCTGTCAATGGAGGTTTTAAGAGTATAGTTGGTTTCGGGTTCGGTGGATTTGGACGAAAAAGTAAATTATGCACTTAAAATCGAAGGAATTGTAAATTTTTGTTGTTTTAAAATTCTTAATTCATATCGAAAGTTAATTATCATTTATAAATCGTAATTTTTCCTGTGTAATCTAAATTAAAAAAAAGAAACAAACTCTAAAAGCAAAACTAAACTTTTACTGATCCGACCACTGTGAAAGCTCCAACCCCTCCTAACTGGTTCTTCTCCTAGGAACGCACGGCTACCAGTTATCTCTATCACTTGTATTACCCATCCTATTTATTATTTTATTTTTCTTATTCTCTATATACATTTCCATCCCTTTGTTATTATTAGAATTAGTGAGTTATCTAATTTTACTTAATATTAATATTCTTCCCTAAATTAAGCGTTTTTTTTAGATCCTCTGTAGTCTAGTCGTTAATTTATAAAGTAGATTTTTCTTCTCCCTATTACTTTCAAAAAGGATAATGGGGAGTCTTTGCTATTTGATTGCTTTCCCTTAGTTCTTGCAGGGATATAGAGAAAAAGTGAGAAAACGAATTTCTTTGTAAGAAAAATAGTCTTATTCTCTTTTTTTCACATCCATGCTATCCAGTAGAACCTGTGAAGAGCATCTTTGGATAGCGGGGGCTTGGTTTGTGGTTCCAATCCACACAAAAATCCTGTGAAATGTAAATCAAATCTATTTAGGAGAAAATGTGCTTCAATCTCTCATAAGATTCTGGTTTCGTGTAATCTCACAAATTATGAAATCGATTGTTACTTAATGCTTATTACTATCTAGCCGATATGTTTTATACTGTGAGTTGGTGAAGCTTAACAATTTTTTATTATTTTTTAATTATTTTTCAATTTAAAATAAGTGAAGTTAGATTTAGCCGAAAGTTCAAAAATTGTGAGTGATAAAATTATGCAGTAGTGTTTTGAAATCTCAACAAAAAGTTGTCATATCTCCATCACTAATTTGGAAAATTGGTTTCAAGGGAAAACAGCAAAAGAGTTCCAATACGGAAACAGAAACCCAACGTCGGAAAGACGAGAAGTTTCTGACCAAATTTGATGGTTTGCTTCGTATTCTATATGTAGTCGCATAATAGTTGATCGAGTTGACCTGGAAGAACAAACAGTTTCATATGTGACAACATTGGAAAGGCAGCCGATTCTTCATATTTAGAATTGATTAGGAATTCATGGAAAAGAACAAGAACTGAATTGAATAATCTACTCCTTCGAACCTCGGCTATGGAATCATGCGTCCAACTGTCACGTCACGTTCCGTAAGAAATAAAATACTTTAACTCTTGTCTATGTCCTGCGAAACCCCTTATTAGTACTGACCTACCCTAACTTTACTTTACTTAACACTGCCGTACACTTTACCGCGATACTTGACCTTTCTGTGAGTGACAACTCCAACTGCCAAAACTAAGTCAGCCGGACGCCCCATTACCTTGCCAATGGGAGTTAACCCTGACTATGAAATGTGCAAATCCTTACAATTGAATTGTTACTTACCGTTATTGCTAGTAAGAAGCTGCGAAGATCAGTGGCAAACAATGAAACAACCAGCAAGGCCAACATAAGCCAATCCTAAAAAAAATCGAAGTTTTTATTTTATACCTCCATAAGTCCGGAGAGGCTTGTTCAGCAGTTGTTGGAAAAGCCATGAGGTTTTACATGCTAGATCTTAGCGGTGACAATGCATCGTGCACTTTTTAAAATACTGGGTATTTTGTGAAAAACTAGCACATTTTCTTAATCACCCTGTAATTTCGAAACAATTACGATAATCAACTCGCACTTGCTATACAATTTTTTGTATGAGTGAGTACTACGACCTGCTTCCCTACGGATCTCTGAGCCTGAACCCCGTTGTACACTTCATAACATGCTTGTACATTCTTTTCTTTTATTATCTGCTTCACAGCTCGCAAGTAAATCTTCTTTAATGGTTCTAAATGAAGCATGTATGATGAGTTTTTCTAAAAAATTTAGCGTGGAACAATAAACTGAATACAAATCAACCACTTACCTTCGCCTTCGTTGATGAAATTTTTATACGTAAAATTACACTGTTGCGACTCATCTGCTTGTTTTTTTCTTTTGTTCAAGTTATTTTTTAACGCATCCACACAAACTATAGTCTTTACCTCGTTCTGTGAAAATATTTCTTAAAAGAGTTTATAACTGAATCACAGTCATTGTCACATTTATCATCTTAGCTCGGGTTGAGTTCTATTTAGCAGCTACGAAAACTTATATTTTCTATATTCCTGACTAGATTCAATTTGTTCACTCTCTTTCAAATAGATATACGTTCCATACATCAGTAGCGACATTTGCTAACAAGACTTCATCTTCGGACAGATAGTCAAAATATTGCTTGCTTTCTTTTTTGCTTACGCTTGCCACGATACGTTGAAGTCTGTCTGAGACATTAAAAGCGGCTCGGTAATTTTACTTAGGACATTTTACATAGAACCCTGTTTGCAAGTATAAAAAATTCCTAAAAAATTAAACCCTAGAATTAGGAAATTCCTATCGTCCAAAATACAGATACTTATTAAATCAGTTGCATACTTAATATTTCATATTAAATTAGTAATATGATTTTCATAGCAATCCACAAATCCAATGGATACGAAACAGAGAATCATTGAATGCTTTTAAGTTTGAAATGAATTTTTTGATATTAATTAAACTTTTAAGTTAATTAATTCATTATAAGTGAACTGCAGCAGCAAAAATTTCGACAAAAACTGTGTTCAAGTGGTCTTCTGATAATAGCCTTCAAGGTATTATATAGGGACCAATGCAAAAAGTTCTGAGCTTTACGTAACGAGGGCAAAATCTGCAAGCATGACTGCATAATAAAGCGGAAAATGAAGCTTTTCATCATACCAATGTACCATCATACCATTCAAAAATCCTCATCAGAAAAGTTTGCCTATTCAAGCCGATGAGGAGGTAGCTGCCGGTTGAGAAAGCATGAAAACTATTTGCAGATATTGCAAACCAGTGAAAAAAAAAACTGTCGTTGAATAGCAAAAATGCATTAAGCTGACCTTTTCACCCAACGATTGGCTGGCCATGGAACTAATGCCGTGATTATTGAAAACATTGGTTTCTTTCGTTCTATGCATACAGCCATCAGATTCTCATTGATGTTTTATTATAGATAATACATATATGAATCTATATGTATATATATATATATGTATTAATTCGTTCCCTTGCATACAATATGGTCAATGGTATTTCCTACATATGCCCTGCTATGCTTTGTTTTCGTGTGAGCTTTCCATTGGAAAGCGCTCAAATCAAATTACTACATGTGGTCACAAATCTGAAAACATTGGATTTAGAAAATCTCATGCCGAAATCGCATTAGTATTCAATCAATACATGCATACATATGTTCCTACATTTATGTATGTATTAGATTTGATAGAAATATCATCCAAAGACTATTGACCTATATTTATCCTTAAAACAATGATGGGTGTGAAATGACCATTAGTACACTCCTCCACCATGCCTTTGCATTTCTACGAAATTCTTCCTTCCGTTTCTATCAATTAAATGGTTCCTGATTCCGACAAGGTATTATCATGATGTGATACGACAATAATGACCTAAGCTAGCGTGCACAATAGCCGTCGTGATCAAACATTTCCAATAAAATAATGGGAATGTCATTAAGATAGTTAATTGGGTAATAAAGTCCATGTCTAAGGCAGAGTGTATGCCAGTTCAATAATAGACGGAAAGACATTAAATAAGTGCACTTTGTTTCACTACGAACAGAGAACAATTTTCTGCCTAATTGTTTCTAGACTTTATACTAACTAGCTATCAAAATGGTTAATTTCCACAATAATAAATTGTGGCGCAGCACAAAAGAGCATAAAATGCAGGGATGTATAATATGAACATAGCAGTTTCCAAATTGTGCCACATAATTCAATAATGTCAGAGCTTAAGCTCTAGTCTAGGTTGACAAATTTTGTTGTTTGTGAAACAATTTTGCGGCGAAATTACGTTTTATTACAAATGAAATATTTTTCATCATCATTATAATCAAAGAATTTATTCAATCTGATGAGGTCGCCCCCACAACAACTTTTCTACATTGACTGGAGCGTCGTACTCATCTACTGCAATTCAATTGATTAATAAAATTATCAGTTGTTATTTCAAATCAGAGCGTTTTACTTGTCAACCACCAACTAATAGCCAAACCTAGCAAATGCATTAAGTGGCCCATACATGCTGCAATTAATTGATCAGCTTCTTACAATTTAAAGTTGATGCGAATTATTTAGACGTATATGTGACGGTTTGAGTAAGTTGAACTGCAAATTTTTTAAGTTGATGGTCTCGTACAAAACAATTGAGGTGGACGTCAAATTGTCACTTCGTATGCGCAACGATTGAACAACTGATAATTACAATTCCACCCAGAATAATACACAAAACTTGTTCTTTGATCCATCTTAACTCACCCTTTAGATAAAACAGTAGGATTTTTTAAGTTGTTACCAATTTGAGAAGTGTATTATGTGCTGGTGATAGATTGATCAATTTGAGGTTGGTCGACTGATTGAAGCGTGTATGGGCCGCTTTAGCCTTTAGCCTTATCTATATACTATATAGCTTCCGGAGCCGTATATACCGTATGTTTTTAACAAAAAGGCCTTGCTTGGCACACCTCGAACCACATTCGAATAGTAAATATGAAACGAAAAAATTTCAAGGACTTCTGGGTAGGTGATGTATTTTAAGTTAGGGTAAGTTGTAGGAGTACCGCTAAGAAGTGTATTAGTTTGCTCTTCACTAGGCCACTGCTGGGTATATGTAGCATATGTGGATTAATCGGGATTTTACCCTTCTAAAAAGAACGCTGTTTCCCTAAAGAATCTAGGATATATCTGCAGTTCGCCCTGCTTCATGAAAATGTGGTTACTTGGTAGCCGGCTCATTTGATCGTTGGAACAAGACATTCACAGAGCACATGAACTGATTCAATTTCTTCTAAAACTTTACAGCTTCGACAGAAATCCTTAGACTCTAGAGCCAGTTTCCAAGCATGGTTACCTGTGATTCGATTGCCCGTTACCACACCGACTAGTTTACTGTTGCCCGTTCCGCTCCCAAGGAGCACCATTGGTTTTCCTCCTGTTGTATAGAGACCATATTGCCTCCCAATAGAGCAATTATTCCGATTGACCCACTGATGATTTGCCATGTTGCAGCTATCGGGACTCTAACGTACTATATTACATCGGAGCTATCCATTTCAGAACCGATTTGGTTATCACTTTCAACTGCATCATTGTCCTGTGTATCCAGCATAGGTTGAACTTTGTGCCGTATGCTATTCTCCTCTAGGTTGCTTCTGCATAACTGCACCAGCTTTAGTTTTCCCAACTGGCACTCAGTGTATGTATATGCAGATACTTATTGCTTGATGGCTCCCACTAACTCTGCCTGGAAAACACTACATTTCTTCTACAGGTTATATGATTTGTTGCTGGAGTATATGCTTGTTCTTGTACTTGGTTAGAATGCTAGAATTCCCACCCTATTTCTTCTAGTCGGTATCAACGTATGGACCCCTCCACTAAAAGTGAGGACAAGATTATGGCCGTCTGTTATTATATTATCATCAACCAAGTCTAATGTCCGAAGGATATTGGAATGTCCATAATCCTCCAATACTTTGCTTTCAGGTTGATCGTACTACCAGCCGCTATACCTATCCAGTGAAGATCCGTTGGTAGCATATCAAGCAATGCAGTGGTGGACACATTTTGTGTATTGAATAATTTTAAAGATAATTCCACATTTGTACAAAATAAAAAATGAACTTTTAGTTAGGTTGAAGAACAAAAGCACTTACAGATTTTGAAAAAAAATTAAAATTTTCTAATATACATGAAATCTAAACGTCGCATAACAATTAAAAAACTTTCAAGACATGATAGCATATACCGACCGAACATCCCCTACGGCACTGTTACCCTTTTTAATTTTGTTTCGAGTTGGAGTTAAATAGTTTAGAGACATTATCTTTTAATCCTAGTTTTTAAAATTAGTTATTGTTTGTTTTCATACTTAGAACAGCTAAGTATTTAAGTTCATTTAGTTATTGTAAAAAAATAATGAAAATTTGAAAAGATTGCTTTATTACTTAACCCATTATAACCGATAGTGACCCAGACGTGCAGAGGTCTGGAATTTTATGTGGTGTATATTTGGAGTGCCCATGAAGGTTAAAATAAAACTGTTTTTTGATTTTTTCAATCCGTTTGGGTTTGGGCGTCTGTTGCGTATACGTACACTCGGGCATTCTCAGTACTAATTTGTCCAAATAATATAAACCAAAATAATGGACGACTAGTTATTTACTGAAAAACAATTGATACATATTACAAGTAAAATAAAAATTTTATTCGAGATAAAAGAAAAATATTTTAGTAAAAGGATAAAAAGTGACGCAGGTAAAAATCTTATATTATGTATACAAAATGGCCAACACAATCATATCAGGCTTCATTTCCCATTTTTCGAGTGGGCCCTCGATAGCCAGAAAGTTGAGGTTGAGGTACATATGAGCGACAAAATTTGTTTGCGCTCCGAAGCTCTAACTGAGTATACTTGTGGCCTGCTTTACGATGAAGTATTCACGAATTTTGGACAGAAAACATCCACCAGCCATGTACAAATAGGAAAAATAAATTTTTTCTTCGAGTACCTTCAAATAGGTCAGTTCACACACCCAGGTGTGGTAAAAAGGTTATCAAAATAGGAGCAAAATGAAAGTGATTTTATTGTTTCGTCAATTGATCAAGCATTGAAAAGAGTGTTGCTGATTGTTGTACTGTTGGTACACTTCCAAATTTAAAATGGTAATGTGTATTTGGCCACCCCATATTGTAGATACCCAAATCGCAGGGGTTTGCCACGAATAAACAGCTTACACCCCTGGTGTCCGTAGCACTCGATCATTGTCGTAAGACAAATCTGGTGCTTTTCCGAGTAACCTTGATCTGCTTGATTGTGGTAACAGAAGTGGACTGAGTACCATCTTCCGAATGTATGTCCTGATCTAAAATATGAAATAATGGAAGCGGCGCTGCTGCTGAAATGATCAAGTCAACTTTCAAATTAGGAAAACAGTTTTCTAAAATATCAGTTTCTTTTGATGGACTCTATATTGCTTCTAATTCATTATCTGGTAACGGTGTCTCAGCTTTTCCACTACTCACAATTATCTAACACGGTTTTTCCAGTTGTTCTTCTCAAGAATCTTCTTCCTATAATGAACTCAGTCAAGAAAAAACAATCGAAGTTGAGAAAAGGCGATAAATTTCATAAAAAAACGAACAATAGAAGAGAATAAGACAAATGGACGAGTGAAGCGTGAACTTGTGACCGCCAGAACCAGGCCAGATTCACCACAGCAAAAAAAAAACTTTTTTTTTGTATTTTTTTGTAATCATGGTTCATAAAAACTGAACAATATTGCAACACATTTCTTTTTTATTTTTCTTGAACAAATAACAAAATAAATGTACTTACATATGGCGGGTCCCACCTTTTGGATTTTTACACACAGGGAAAATCACTTCAAAGAAATGTACAGTTGGAAAGTGGAGCGAGATTCAATAGCGACTATTTTCAGTGATCTTAGTTATAAAATATATTTGTGCGTATACGCTGCAGTAGGAATTAGTGGGTTAATTTATATTTTTATAATGATGGTAGAGCGAAACGGATTGGACACCCACTCATAATATTAACAGATATTTTGATATTTGAATGTCCGTCTGTAGAACGCGTGTATTTAGAGATTTGAAATTTTGTACGCGCTATTTAAAAAAAAATTAGTTTCGAAGATGAGACAAATCGGGCAACTCCTTCGTGGGGCTGGCATACAAAAATTTAATTTTCCACTAAATATTTAGACACTGCCTGAGAACGGGCAGACATAGAGAGCTGAAATTTGGTACATGGTATTTTCATGATAATAGCAAATAAAATTTCAAAAATTGAATCGGGCAACCCCTTCTTGTAGTTGACATATGAAAATTTAGGTTTTTTACGGATACTGTAAAACGATCAGTCCTAGGCATTTTTATTGTACTAAACACTTCTTCAGTATATGAAATCCTATAAAATTTGTTATAATCATTTTTTCTATCCGACGAACCGTTCTAGAGGTATATGGGAAAGACCATTGCAAAAATCAAAATTGCTCAAATGGGTGACCATACGAAATTTCTTGCGGGCATTTATCTAGGGTATCATAAGAGTCTTAGACCAATTCTAGCTTTTTTACTCGTTGCTGCTTAATTTTGAATCAGCAAGCCCAATAATTATGTATATAATTATATAAAAGTCTTTGGAATTGCTTAAATGTAAGCTTAATGTAGCAGCGCGGTAGCTACTGTGCTGTCGTGTCTTCATAAAATTAATTTGATTGATACTGATAAAACTATGGGCCTATGGAATATTTCGAGCAGCTGATAGATGCGAGATAACTTCTGGAATATGGGTTCTCTTAATTTTGTCAGTGCGTACTATTGATGATGATTTATTATAAAGTTTATAGTTGGTTTAGTTCTAAGCCCTTGCTCTGAAATACTTTGGTGCAATTTAAAAATGCTTGAACTATTGATCTTAAGCTATGGTTTTCTAGAGAATGCGCTGGCGTAATTGGGCGACGGAACTACGAGTCGGAAATGCGCGACGCAATTGCGCGATACAATTGCGCATAGTGTGGTTTCCTACAAACCCAAATGCGTTAATAAAAACTTCACTCAGTCGATCAGACGGAAAGTAGTGAATGTTTTGAATTAAAATCCGCGAGGTTTTTAAAGACTACTTTATCTTCCTCCTTCGTAAAAGAAACTCTTTTTGCCATTTCACCTCAATTCGTTCGCACACCGATCTTAACGCGCGCAAAATCGGACCTGAATTACGTAGGAATCACGAAAGAATTGATTAGAACGCAATCACGCGCGCAAGTAAGAACGCAGAACCACCGAACGCTTTCTAGGAAACCACACGGTATGCTTTTGGTTTCTCTAACTGCAACGCAAATGCGCTGGTGCAATTCCGTCGCGCAATTACGCCAGCGCATTCTCTAGGAAACCATAATATTTAAAAAAAAAGAATATTTGACCCACTGAACCAGCATTTCCACTATGGCTATAATGTTAGGTTAATTTGGGCAAGTTACTTACATTCTTGGGCTCACTAATATAACAAAATGATCTTGGAAGGCGCGGTGGGGGGGGGGGGGGTATTATATGTATGTTTTGGGCAATGTCGATTTGGCTATTTAATACTTTGGCTTCAAATTTATTAGCACTACCCCAGTGCTGGAAGTTTTTTATCTAATAACTTTCTATCAACTTACAGACCGCTGACTTAGAAAGCTTGTGTCTGAGCGCCTGAGAGTGCCGTTCGTGACGAAATAGTTTTAGGGTAGTAAACGTGGATGGATTTACATGGGTTTTTTTTTTATTTAGACAGGGTGAATGGGAAGCTTTCGGATGGGGTAAAATATTCGAACATCGAGAGTCGCGTTCGGGAGTCGAATTGCGACAGTCGACCTTCCAGAGTCAAATTTTGAGAGTCGAGTTATAAGGTTCGATTTGCGAGAGTCGGGAATCGAGACTCGAGCCGAGTTTCTAACCTCGATTTGCGAGAGCCGAGTTTCTTAACTCAATTTGCGAGAGTCAAGTCTCGAGACTCACTCACATTTCATGTAATGACTCTCCGTCTCACTCCAGCTAGAATCTTAAAGTTACGATCTTCCGGCAAGCTTTGGGTACACTAGAATCATTTTTAGTAGGTGAAAAGAAATTTTTCGAAACTGGGTTTGTTGAAGAAAACAATTTTTTTCCGCAATCTAAGAAATATTGTAGCAAGTGTTATAGCATTTTAGAATCCTTATTAAATGCGTCAACTTTTAAAGTTACTTGCCAAACTGGTGTAGTGCATTTTTTTTCATTACAGTCAGTTAAAGTTGGGTGAAATATTAATTTTCTATTCTTGGTTCAGCAAAATGTGATATTTTCTTCCAAGTTGGAACAGTTGGCTTAGAATTTAAAGCAACAGGTTACATAAGCACTATTCGAAAAATAAAATTGAAGAAAAGTAAAGATTTGTAGCAACAGGAGCTAAAAATCCATCACGGGGTGTACATTTTCTCGAAAACAAAAGAAATCTCTATAATTTGAAAAATACATGACTTACATCGACTTATGGGACACCCTGTACATATATACTTTTTTATTTTTGCATTTAAATAAAATTAATGAAAACTTAGTTTATTACGTAAATTCGATCTGTTTCGCTTTTACACAAAGGTATATAGAAGCTCTTAATTAAAGAATTGACTATGTGACTGCTGTTGCCTAATGAATCATTTTGCGGCTAATGAGTCATTGGCGTCAGTTCTGAATTATTCATTAGGAGCGCTAGGTTCACAGTATAAGATTTTACGTTTTCTATAAATTACATGTGGCTATTCAAAACACTTGCGGGCTATGCCAAAAAGCTACACTAGAAGGATTTTGATTTCACTGAACTAATAAGGAAAACGTTATGGAATCGATGAATTTATCAATAATGAATATAACTTCTGCCTCGTTTTTTGTTATTGGCATCATTAAATCGTCTTCTACTGGCTTAGATGTATTGATTTAACATTCATCAAAACGTTTACAATTAAGATTTGATCTCTGCTAGAAAACGACAACTTCTGTGTATCAAAGAATACAAATATTTGCCAATTGTCATATCTGTGTATTTGACCATTTATCTTGTAAATTTTGGAAAAATTCATACATCTTCAGACTTTTTATTTCTGATTTCTCAATGATCTTATTCACCATCAATCGGGTTTTCGAACGCTATGCAACGGCACTCTTTAGGTGGATAATGATATTTCATGTGCCATTCACAAGGATTTGATTGATGATTTGATCTGGCTCTACAAGATTTATTTCGCAATTTTGGACAAGCGTGGCTAGAAGAATCTTATATCACTAACACAGTAGGTAATTCTGTATGTGAAGGATCTTGGGATTACTTTTAACAGTATCTTAAGTGGTATGAACACTTAATTGGGAGCCAGTTGGTAGGCCTCCAATAATGCAAATATGATAGTGATTGCCTTCAACTATGTAGTAAGGTCCGCTGATATGACTACATATCACACGTTAAGAGCCAATTTTTGACCGTGTCGTTTGGATTACCATCTTTAGTAAGCTTAAAGCCCTAGATACAATTAGCGTTTTGCTGTGGCACCTCTTTGTGGCGTTTATGATATAGTGAGAACCACGTGTTTTTTTTACACTTGACAGTTCGAACTATCTGAGTTGTGTTGAATATTTCTGTGAAATTGTGAAAAGTATTAAAAATGAATAAAAAAATTAAGTATGATAGTTAAAACAAGTAGGTACTTGCCCTAAAGGTTTATTAAAAAATTATTACCAAAAAAGTGAAATTATTTATATCAAACTTGTCAGTAACTTCATTTGTTCTCTTAAAATGACACAGCGAACAAACGTGGAAAGAAACAAGGCGCCATAAAGTTTAAACTTTGATCAAAATTCATGGTGTCACGAAGTTGCGTGGGTTCCATTGGCTCTAGCTATATCTGAAAATCATTTTATCTACGGCTTAAGACTCTGTTACGCCCGATGTTGTGCTCAGGAAGGTAGAGGCGGTTTTTTAATTCACCAGGCACAAAAATCAAAATAGATTATATTCGAAAGGACGAATATATACGTAAAAGTGACAAATGGGTGCCACTTTGTTGTTTATATTAACCGAAAAACTGTAAGCTAAGAACAAAGAAGATTCTTTTTACAACCCAGATACCCTATATTTCATATATTTTCGGATTTTACACAAATTAATTTAATTTCGGGCGAAAAGTATTCACTACCGACAAGCACTTAATGACAAAAAAAAGGAAAATGTAAGTAAAAAGATTATTAACCTTTAATTGCTCAAAATGTCCAATTTTTCTTCCTAATCGCACGATATTTTCCAAAACCAAAAATAAACTTCTGCTTAGTTCATGATTGAGCACAAAAAAAATCCAAAGAGGTCTGTCCAAAAACCAAAACAGAAGAAGCTACCTTTAAGCAAAACGACATCCGGTTCCCTATTCCCACTCGTTCCGGTTCTAGTCAATCTAGCCGACTAGAAATATTTTATTTCGAAGTTTGGCAACAACAAAGAGTTGGGAAACGTAATCTTGTTTAAATTAAATTTTCGTTGGGGGATCATCTTAAGTGCTTTTTGGTTAACGTAAAAAGTTAATATTCTCTTAATGATACTAGTACGGTATTCGATATTTAAGGTAATTCAATTTTATAGAGGATTATTTTAATTTTGCCGCAATATAGTCGCAGCGATTTCTCAGTAGAATACACGAGATCTAGCCATAGTACGTTGTTCCTTCGCATCGGATTTCACTGTCTCGTAGGTTTCTTCCTCCAATAGAATACCTCAAATGCAAAGAGCAAGCAGAGTAAAAGTTTCTCAACAAAGCGAGTGGCAGCACTACAGGTAGCCTGATAAGTGGCTTTCTTGAAATTATAATTGGATATTAGCGTTCTCATGTATATATTTTTTTCAGGACTAATACATATATACATCTACATATACCTAAAAATTATAACAACTCTATGCTAAAATTTTAAATTGGACTGCCCAAGATATCTATCCCTACGAACTACGGCCTATTTCATGAATTTACAAATTATGATTTATACGTGATTTTGCACTAAAATTGAAGAATAATTGATATTTTTAGTTTTACAAATTTATAATTGTATTCTACAAGGGGAAATTTTTATACACTATTTATTTTTTGTTTACCAAAAAATTCCTCGTAGTTGTAATTCACAAGCTACTAATTTGTAGAAATAGAACTTTCTTGTGGAGTTTTGTTTCACTAAAGTAATTTGAGTTACATAATTTGTGCAGTATACACTGGAATATTTCACATGTAAAATGTTCTGTGTAATTTTCTACAAATTTGTTTGTACTTTGTTTCTAAATAAAAAAATGTTTTTGATGCGTCGAAGACAACATAGTACTAGTACCAGACATGACGATTTTGTTGTGATGCTTCGAAGAATAGTATATCGGGCCACGTTAATTAGAATCAATGCGATTTTTTTAATTCAACGACCACATTGTTTTCGCAGGAAGACTGTACTATTATCATATTTTCCTAATGGATAACATGAACTTTAAGGACACAAAGAATTACTGACTTCGACAAAGACATGAACCGGCAAGGTACAAACATTGAATTATTTGTGGATAATAGTCCGCGTCCTATGATGATATATGTGAATTGTTTTATGCAAGGTTAAAATTGTATTTTTGTCTCTACGTCATGACCAGGGAATTTTTCATGCCTTTATGTGCCCAAACAGCTCTTACACGCCGAAAATGGGGAACTTTAGTAGAACAATTGTGACTTCTTTATGTGTTGTTCTTTTTTCGTCAATATTCTTTTTATACCCTAGATGATCACATCATTGGGTCCACTAATTATGTCATTTGATTTGATATGCATAGAAAAATTATGGATTTTGATTTTTGCATGTCCATCTGTACATCCGTCTCTCCATCTGTTCGGCATCCAACCGCATGTTCGTCCGTCTGGACGCGGAATAACTCGAAAATGCGTTCACGGCTGACATTTTGCACACGGGCTTTAATACAAAAGTAAAAATTTTTTCAAAAATGGACTAAATCGGGCAACCTATTTTTTTGTGTTGCCATACAAAACTGTGGGTTTTCACTGTATACTTGGACACTGCCTGAAAACGGGTCGATATAGAGAGCTGAAATTTTGTACATCGTTTTTATAAAAACAGTGAATAAAATATCAAAGTGAACTAAATTGTGCAAACTTTTCTTGCTGTTGACATACAAACCTTTACCTTTTCACTCTATTTAACCTTATTGATTTATTTTCATCTGTGTATAACATTTTTGGTCTCAGACCAATTATTTCTCTTTTGCTAGAACTAGGAACACGGTCAATCCCAGACAGTTGTAGTGTAGCAGGAGTTCCTTGAAACGCAAAAATCTATCAAACTGTGTATTAAAATTTCTACCTGCCGATAACAATTCATCACATTTGCAGAATAATTTTGCAATTTTTTATTTGAGAGATCGAACCACGAGCCAGTTAATTTAAGCATTACAGCACCAATGTCTTTTCCTCAAATATCTTCGCCGTTTGAAAACAACAAAAAATGTTATGAATTATCCTGTACCCAATGAATTAGGCAATGGTTGCTTTTGTGCTCTACTACTATGCTTGTCTCAAAATGTAGATACTTGCCACTAGATCACTTTTATGAGTAAACTGAAGTCATAAGCGGAAAAGGAAATGATCCCATAAAAGTATAGAGGAGAGCTTTTTCCAGTCCTTAAGAAATTCGTTTATATGTTCCGGTAAAAAGATGCAAATAGGGCGAGTATACATATGCACCAGCATTAAGTACCCAGCAAAGAATAATCCCGGAAGATTTAAAGCATTTTCATTTTCCTTTGTGCTGCGGGAGTCAAAATGGGACAAGTTGTTCGTGGCGAATTTACTCGCTAAAGCAACTTTTTTATAAGAACATGGTTCACATCGTGCACACCTTACGTTTATTATTCCACACTTTCGTATACTTCGCTTGAGGCTTTTGTATTGAGGTGTCTTGTTGGCAAGTCTAGCAATTTTACCATCGCCGTAAGGTATGTATACAGAGAGTTTGTTGTCTAAATTACGCCAAAATCAGCATGAAGGGTTCGCGACACATAATGCAAACGTAAACATGATAGCACATGAGCAGGAGATGTACATAGAATTTCTTGCAGACACTTCTAGCAAACATCATCTCTAAGTGCAACCATTCAGAGGAACGTGATGTAGAGTGCCAACAGTTGAAAAGTAAACTGAACAGGATTGCTGCTGTAGCCAGCAAATATTAGCACGAAGGAAGCATGCACAAGGAATCTGATACCAGACAATTAATGTTTGCTTAAAATGTTACCATAAATAGGGATAAAGGATTTTCAGTGGAATAAGAAAATGTCACGGTGTTAAAGACAATGGATGACTCTATTTGGCCGAACTACATAGTTCCAAGTGTTAGGTAAATTCAGAATAATTGAAAATATTGTTTCGTTTTTGTTAATTTTATTAGAAAGTTTCAATATTTCAATAAATTGCAGTGCGCACAGTTTTAAGATTTTTTTTTTTCAATTATGCTCATTTTTGAAGATGGATCAAAATTGCGTTATGTATTTTATCAAGATCATGAAGGTGACATGGTTGTGGCGAAATAGGATTATTTTGCAAGTACTGATGCGCCAGCGCAACAAGGACCAATACATAGTCTTTTGCCAAATGAATAATTCGGACCCTCCTGTGAGTAGTAAAAGATATGTATTTATTCATAATGTGAGATACCAAATAAATACTAACATCTATTTATTTTGATTATCACCCTATCACGTTCACTGTATAAAAAATTGCTTTAATTTAAAATGGATATAAAGGGGCTAAATAAGCTGGAACGCAACTTCCTTCGACTTTTACTAACACAATGCCAATTAAACTGAATACCTCATACCGTTAATTTACCTGGATTGTTGAAATATATACAGCCACAGCGTGCAAGCATAGACCAAATCTCTAAAACGTGGTGAACCTTTTGAATAGAATGATTATGAAGGATATCAATACTATACGGCTGAGAAAGCGCTTTTCTAATTTAATGACATAAATTAATCCAGACATACCCACCCACATTATAAGGACATTATGTCAACTCTATAATGCGTGAAAAAATTACGTGCATTTTTTGCGTTTGCTTTATTAAAGTTTCATATTTTTAGAAACGTTCTCTCTTTCTTACATTAACTGACATGATGGATCCTTATTGGAGGACAACCTCTGAGATCTTCTCAGCTCACAGCCACCCAATCCTTCCAAGAACGGATTTCATAATTTTTGCTTAAGTGCTCCATCCTAGCGCATTGAGTTTAGTCTCTTTTGAAACGTCATACAAGTATTATGAAGCCGACATCATAACATGACACTCTCGGTCTATTCCATGTAGAAAGTGCGGCGGTATTATCTCTATATATCTCTATATCTATTTCTGATAGTGGAATGATTGATTGAACAATTAAAGATAACAATAAAATCTTAAGGATTTAATTCATAAAGTTACTACAGCTTGCAATCGGATCATAAATATCTACTATATATTGTCGATATTCTTTAAGATCGTCCTCGTTTCCAGTATCCTATAAAACTATTTTCGACTTACCTATACCGAAAACGCCTTCTCCTGATTTTCCTGCTTATTCTCGACTACTAATATGCTTTGCTTTCTCTCTATGGTTGCAAAAGTTTATGCATAAGTACACGAGTAATTTGGATAATAACAAACTTCTAACCCCTGGCATTCTGGTTTCGTTCAAACCTACAATACTGAAGTATTAAAAGTATTCTCTGACATTACAGCTGCTTTCGATTATGGCCATTTAAAGGACATGGGTCCTCTTGATTTTTTGAAGGTGTTTGAATATAAATGAACATACGTATATGAATATGGACAGTATAGCATAATCCTCTCTAGTATCCTAAACTTCATTACACCAGGTGTTTCCTTAATTAAAAAATGACGATACGCTAGATCCAGTGGGTAAAAATATTAAGTATACAATGTCTAGCAAGATACCCCACTTCGGTGAAATGTATATTAGGATTAGTTCAGTTTTGTATTTTTATTTTTATTCCTTCAAGTACCTCAGGATGTTAAAGTTCACTTGTATGCAGACCACGCCACGGCGATGTCCAGATATATGTATTGTATATGTATCTCCCGCAACAACATAACGAAATTTGTTGTAATGTTGATGAGAGTTATATTCCACCAATAGCGGCGGCGAAAAAGAAGACTATGAAGCGCAGGGCTGCCAAGGTGAAAAGCATACAAAAGGAAAGCAGGCATACTTGATGGAATAAATTTTTTGAATCGAAGTATTGGAGTGAAGTATACTGATGATCGATTTGGCATCTCGCACGAAAGTACAAAAGTAAGGTAAATATATCATATGCACGATTTGGTACTTCTCACGGCGAGACAACTATACCTTAGTGACATAAGAATTGAGATCTTTGACTCTGTGTCATTATACAAAGAAGTTAAGTGCTCATGATAGTCAGAATAATAAAATTTCAGACATAGTGCCAATGGCATGAGGCGAAGAACGAAGAAACGAAGTTAAGAAGGTTGGTAAATGTTGGAAATGACTATGTATATTAGTAGGGTTTATATGCCTAGTATGCATGGTTTGCTATAAGATTACTGGTGCTAATCTCTTAGCCTCTCCAATCTTAAGTCGGGCATATTCTGAACCTTCGCGTGTTCTCCGCAGACTGCGCCTATTAAGATTTGCGTTTGTCTGCATAGAATATGTACAAATCTTTTTAGATATTGCTAATAAGATTTTAGGCCCAATGGAGTAACCAGTCTCATTACTACAAGGATATGTATACATGCAAAAATACCACTGGGACTACTTATGACCTTATGGTCATGTGGTACGAAGCCATACCAATTGGGTAGCCGACATTGCTAACTTGGTGATACAGGATTGACGAGCCCCGGGTAGTTGTGCAATTAGTAGTGCCATTTGCCTCAACATAGATAAGGCTTCCTTCTGGGAGCATCGTAGTGGTTGTGGTCGCCCATTTGCGGGCAGAGAGAGATTGTCTGAGTCTGCATGACTTAGGCGGACATACTTCTTTGAACAGAAGAGAATTTCCTGCTGTATAACTGCATACTGCTTCAGAGAATTTAAAGACTGGTCGCTTATTAATGTATGTTTAGCGAATTGGGTTTCGTCGTGGAGTTGCGGTAAATCAACCGGGTGCCGTTACCCAAAGATAGGTAGAGATTTTAGATTGGTCTCGCTTCGACCAGTAAGTCCAAGGTCAAGCATGCGCTGATTGTCGCTTTTCTACTAATCCGTGCATAAAGACTGCCGTCAGATTAAGGCTTAACGTTAGGTGTTCACGTCAAACCCGACAGCTTTCCACCAATAGCATCCTGTATCATGAAAAGTACAGCGGCGTGCTTTTGAAGAACTGGCCTATCTTCTTAATCAGCTCATACCTCCGAAACGGTTAAGATGCCCACTCTTCCATACTGTTTATTTTTTAGTTAGGTGAGTGCTATCACCTCCTGTCCCTTGGGCCCAAGGGCCCATGCATCGGCATTCCTCATTTTTCCGAACAAAATGATTCAATCATCCTATTTTCAATTCAATCCTATTCTACTGCACTTTTTATAAAAACTAATAAAGTTCCGAACGCTTTCAACTTTAATTTTGTACGTTTAAGGTAAGTAAGACGCAGCCCTTATAGCTATCAGCTTGGTCGTCGCTCCACTTTAGGTCCTGACTGTTGAAACCTAGAGAGAAAACAGGAATCTGTAAAATCTGTGTAAAATCTATGTACAGGAGCGTGCTATTCATTATTATTATTATTTTGTATTTATTGTTATCAATTCAGTTATACATTTAAGATTCCCTTCTATTAAATTATGTATGAGTTTAAATAATTTCAAGTAATTACAAAAGAGTGAGAGGTTAAGCGAATAAAAGAAAACAACAAAAAAAGAGAGAAATTTATTTGCAAGAGAGAAATTTATTTGCAAGAGAAAAATTTATTTGCATCCATATATACTCGAAATTAATAATTTTTGAATACATCTTCTTCTCTGTAAAATTTATAAGTGTTTTATAAGCAGCTTGAAGAGTTAAAGTTGATTCATAACTGTTGCAAATACATACAAAGACTACAGGCAAATAATAATATAAGATCACTTTTTGAAAATTATATTTTTGGGTAATTAAGGAGTTTTGATCGTCTACTTTGTATAGATCCATTCTAAAATATTTCAAACTGCACTCAAAATAAAAAAAATTCCGTGACTCATATGGTGACTTCCAATTCAGGTCTGACAAGTTCATATTTCGATGATAAATAAACAACTCTAAAACAGTTTTTTTTCGTGAAAATGTACAGCATATGTTTGCGTTTTGCCCCCATGTACCGCACCACGTTTACACAAAATTGTTTTTTTTATTTGTGTTATTTTCCATTTAGTGCAAGCTGTAGTAACACTCAAACAGTTTTTTTTTTTAGGTAAATACAAGTTGAAGAATATTTGCCTTTCGGAAATTTATTCATTTTGTTCGCTTCTAACGGCAATAAAAAATTTTATTTTCGCCTACTTACAAGGTACTTTATATACATGATCACACTTTTACACGGTTTTTAAAATATAGGTTAAAAAAAAACAAAAATGTCTGCAATCATTTTTTAATTCCAATTTAAACAAATTATCGTGACAGTGATTTTGATGAAGAGAAGGCTGAACCAGTTTCGCTCACCGCAAAAGTAATTCGTAAAGGACTTGAATTAGGTCAAAAATTGAATAATCATTTTCTACAAAATGACCCGAATGTTGACCAAGCGATATCTGAATAAACGCTTAGCTCAATATGAGGCGGTCTATAAAAATTTGACCAAAACTCAAATACAATTGTTAATTACGGATTTTATTACCAAGGTTTGTCGATCTGAATTTGTTTCTGATTCATCTAATGTCGAACCTGAATCGCAGCAAGTATGCACTATTGAGTAATGAAGATGACATCATACCAAACAGGAAGAAAAGATTAATAGTCTACGAAAGTGATAAGAGTAAATAATTTTTGGTGAGATTTATTAATTTATGTTTTGTAGGAAAAAGGTCAAAAGTTAAAAGTTATAACAATTTATTTCCCCAATTTATGAAAATTGTGTACTTCAGAGCCAGACACAGAATGACAAAAATTTCTTAAAACTATGCAATATTCATAGGATAGAAATGTCCAACGACGTCCTCGCAAAGCCCGGGAATTGTTGAGTAGAAAACTGTTACAATTCTTACGAAAGTTGCAGGTGCACTCTATGGATTTTCTGATAGGCATGTAAAGATGGAAGGGCTACCGAACGGCGAGCGAGTATGACGTTGGCGCACAGAAGCGCGAGAAGCCCTTAAGGCTGAACTATAATGGACTTACGTTGACGGGCGTAGGACCATGAAAGCACAAATTCAAATAGATGCAACTATATTAAACTTTACGTGATTATGCAATGTTTCGTTAAAATTTCGTTCACTTGTGGTTGCACGGTTATTCGTGGCTCACTTCAGTCATAAAATTGTCAATTGAGCAAGTGTCACTTCAACAATATCGGCTCCTTTCAGTATTTTCGTTTTTTATTATATATTTTCGTCCTTTTTAACTATGGAAAATACAGAAAAGTATTACGAAGAGCTTGTTAATGCTGTACGTGAAAAAGAAGTTCTGTACAAAAAAAAAGACACCCAATGTATTTCAATATATTTAAGAGGGAAAAAACTTGGCAAGAGATTTCTGCTAATATGGGTCGAAACTGTAAGTGCATATAAATATATAAAATAAAAACAGGAATTTAATTTATAAATATTATATAGCTGATGAATGTCAAAAAAGTTGGAAATATCTTAGGGAGAAATTTGTGAGGGAACTAAGGAAACTTGATCGCGCCTCGCATAGTGGTGTTGAACTGCAAGAACCTTGGATATTTTTCGATAACCTTATGTTTTTAAAAGACTATGTTCAACTGAAAAGGTAAAATACTTGCACTATATGTCCACTTCTTTTATTAAACATATTCTTATAACTAGAACACGATGCAATGAAATCACTGATGAATTGGAGTTTCTGGAAGATTAAAGCAATAGCTCCTTTTCTACATATATCCCCGACACAAATGAAAATGTAAGAGAATCTGCAAATAAAGGAACAATTGAAAGTGTGTTGCAGACAATAGAAGAGACTACCAATATTATAAAAGAACGTGCAAAGGAAAAAAACCAAACGCTGGATGATCCAGATGAAACCTTTTGCAGAACTCTAACATCATTACTGAAAGAATTTCCGAAAGAATCGAAAGATGATATTAGATTGAAAGCAAGTGTTTGTCGCAACATTTTCTAAACCATATTATTGAATATAAACTTTTTTCTTGAGAAATTTTAGAAAATACCTTTCAGACAAATTGGATTACTTATATACTGTCGCAAATTTGTTTTGTGATTTCATTCATTTGTTTCATTATTGGAAATGTTTTGTTTTATTGTTATGTTTTTTTAGGTATTTTTGAAGATGTTTAGTTTTTGATTCAATAGTTTTTTCCGACAGGCAGTAGAAGTTATTAAAATACAGATGGTTTTTATATAGAAATATATTAATTTCATAAAATCTTGTGTTCATTTTAATTTTTGAATAAATATTCACAAAGTTTGTTACTGATATCTGTAGAGCGTTGGCCATCTAGCCGATGAAGGACACTTGAAGCCTGGATGGAGGATATATATCTGTTCTTTATAAGAGATCTCCACTCTCCAGGGTGATCATTTCCATTGTCAGCAGTCCAATCAACAAATTGTGGAAAATAATATTGAGAACGACTTATTTTATTCAACATAATAAAGTTGTGCAGCGAAATGCATGTCAGAAGGACTCTTTCCGCAATCTGTGCGTCAAGCTGGAGTGTAGTTAAAAGTATACCCCACGAGAGGTCAAAATCCCAAAGGCATTTTCAATAACTCTCCTGGCTCGCGAAAGCCTTTTATTGAAATGCTTTTTTTTTGTGGATAACAACCTCCCAGGAAATGATTTCATTATATTTTCCACTAAAGGAAAAACCGCATCCGCTACAAAGAAATGTGGCAATACAACCTTGGTTTCTGGAAGTGCTTGAGGTCCTGGCAAGGGTAACATGTTGTGTCGAATTCGTTTCCCGAAACTGCTGGTCTAGAAAACTCCTACGAAAAAATCGTCAAGTTTTAATAAAATCTCATACATATTTCCTTTACCTCCATCACTATGTCCTCCATACGCTCCAACATCTATGTTTGTGAGTGAATGTATATCTAGCATCACATGCTGCCATTAATACAATGCTAAAGAAGTTTTTATAATTAAAATATTCTGCTTTACTATTCCTTGGCTTTTTCGTAGCAATATGCTTGCCATCTATACTGCCCACACATTTGGGCATATTCCACAAATTCAGGAAGTCTTCAGAAATTTGGAGAAAATCAGTGGAAGTAGGTTCACTGACGTATAGAGGAGATAACATTTTCCACATTATTTCGCAAGTCTCTAACACTATTTTGCGTACTGTTTCTTTCCCCAGCTTGAATCTCCATGCAATTTATTGTATGGTTAACCCTTGGATAAATAGTTTTAAGTACATGATAGTTTTACACAGATTTAAATTATAAAACCACTTACATTAAGGTTACAGCTAGCCGATATTCTGGCTCAATTGGTTTCCGTATAGAAGTCTTTACTAAATCATTTCTTAAGAAATTTAATAACATACCTTATGTGTTTGAGTTCATCCTGGTGTGATTAAAAAATAAAGCAGGATCTTTTTCCATGATTTGTAAATAGGATGTAACGTAGTACCCCTTCATATTCCAATCTCTATTTACTTCCCTCAAAAAACATGAACGTTTCCTTTTTTTCTTTAGAGGCTTTAATTGTTTTACTTGATTAACTAAATCATTAAGGTTTTTTAAGTTCGACAAAAACTCCATAATTCTACTTTCTGGTAGTCAACTACAAACTATATTATGTATGACAAACCCAATTTGGGTTTTGACAGCTTATAATTTTTCTAAATTTTACTTAAGTCTATTATAGTTTACTTCTCATATGACGTTTACTTTCGGTAACTGAAGGTCTTTTTGTAAGTCAACGTAAATCCATTATAGTTCAGGCTTTACTCGTTAAAATGGTGGCGTGCTATATGAGAGTATGACGAGGGAATCTTTAATACGTTATTAGAATGTTGGCCTGCTACATTCTGACTGTGGGCGTATAGAAGCGTGGGAATCAGTGGGGTGCTGCAATTTCCTATTTCTGTATGTAAAATAAATTACATAAATATACCTATAAAAAAATCTACGTATAAAATCTACAATTTCGATTTACACGGTTTTCTAAGCAACCTATCATCAGTGTAAATCGGGGGATAGGTGTCCTATGCCCAGAACAAAAATATTTGAACGTTTTGAATCTGTTAAAATGACTTTTCCTATAAGTTGTCACAGTTATATGGAATTGACAAAGATATGGGACTTATAGCACATAATCGAATTACCGGACCAGTAGAATGATCACATCAAATCTTCCCGATGTAATTCTTCAACCTTTGGTGTTTTGAAATGTCAGCATAATATGTTCCAAAAATGGGCAGCTTGTTTTAGCAAAACTTACAGACGAAAAGCGCCATTTGCAACTAGACAGATTTGCGCGATAATAAGAAATATATTATAATAAAGACTTATAATCAAAGATTACAAGGGCAAATTATGACGCATAAGCAACATACTTATTTCTTAAAACATAAACGTACGAGAATCAAAACTTTCCTGCAGTGACAAATTTTCTATTTCTTCTGTAAAATTCAAAGATCTTCAAATTCTAAATAGGTTTTGCAGTGAAGCAGAACAACGTTTCTTCGAAAGCCTGCCTACACTATATTATGTAATGGATAGCATAAATAACTGAACAATATTTTTATAATATTATGTACAAACTGTAATGATATGTCACTGATTTGTCTTTGTTTTGCGAACATAGAATATTTTCCCACAGATATATTTTTTATATTAATCAAACTAGTAAAATAAAATGAAACTCAAGTCTTTGGTTAAATAATTTATTATGTACTATTGCATTTGCCTCTGAAAGATTTATAAAGAGAATTGTGTTTCTTCGATTGCTCAACTCACAAATTTGATAGAAAAAGGTGTTTGTAGCTACAATAATACGCGATTTCATACAATTATTAGAGACTCTTTACAGTATAGCATTAAGATATACTTAGACAACAGATATTACCATATGTTTTCATACAACTTAACATATTGTAGTAAACAATAAACCTGAAAAAACATAATCAGATGGAGGATTTCTAGTTTGCTGTCTTATACCTTTGATGTAATATCCACTCAAGAATTATCATCTGCAAATGAAAAGTTCAGTATTTACTAAAAGTTTGTAAGCTTCGAAATATTTTTAAGAGAAAAGCTGGATCCTACATTAGTTCCAGAAATCTTATCATCTTTGAATTTAGAATTCCGGCTGCCATCTTAGTTTTAATAATTTCCATAGAAATAAATGGGAAAATTAAAGCTTTTACTTACATCGTTCAATTTGATCATAATTCAGGTGACTCCATCGGGCACGGCTTCACTCATCGGCTGTTAAATCAAAAATTAAAAATTACTGAACCAACGACTCCGTTTTAATACTTCTCAAAGAGTGAATAATCTAGAATACACATACGTTAAGCCAATACCTACCTTCTGTGACTATGAAATCTATAAGAAAATTCTAATAAGCAAGGATATTCAAAAAAGCAATATTAAATGAGTTCTTTTAGGGCAAGTCTAAGAGGACTAGATATTGGATATACGACAAATCAAGATCTATTGCTTACCAATTTTTCGTGTGGTATGTGCATAATAAACTCACATACAACAAAATAATAATCTTACAACGAATATCTTAATTTACATAGATCAAAATATTATATTTTGCTAATATTTGCGTTTACAACAACGTAATGTTGTAATTACATACTATATCAAAATGGGTGATGCAACATATCAAATATCGGGAAAAAATATAAGCAAATTTATAAATTGGGGCACACCACTGGAGGAAAGCGAGTTTTTAAATGAAGAAATAAGCAATTTCTAAAAGAACGAAGGGCAAATCGACTAATTTCATTTTATAATGGATAATCATTAGGTCTTATAATTTTATTAAAATATTAATAGTTTTTCCGTATTTAGGTCTGCCTGTCGGTTCTCACGATAAGTCGAAAACACGTCTACTACGAGAGCTGGACATCGCCTTTTTAAAAATAATTTTGATTTAAATACATGGTACTCGCCAGATAACTTCTTCGTGCTGCCATACAAAAATTTCATTCTTATAACCTAGGTCAGCGATTCTTAAACTTTTTTTCTTTATTGTGCCATAAATATAATTTTCTTGAATATACGTACCACAGTATAAAAACATCAATACTTTCTCAAATAATAACCTGCATTTTTTTACTATTATTTTTATTGTCATATTACAAATAAATAAAAATGGAGAGAAAATACTGTATGTACATAGTAGTCAATGTGAAGGGTGAATTTGTTTGTTGCCTATTAAATATGTAATATTAGGTTCAATTTTAGTTAATTTTAAACGTAAACTGGGCTCAAGGTTTAAAGTGTGCTCTGTATTTATTTTTAATACTCAACATAGCCGAAAACCCTACTTCACATAAATATGACGAAACAAATTTCAACAAAAATTTCAAAGCTTTATCAGAAATAACTTCATATTCAGATGGTCGTTGGAACCAAAAATCACTTAAGTTTTGCTGTTTAAATTCAAGTTTTAAATCTCCATTACAACAAATTTGCGCTAACTGATCTCTTTCTACCACTGAAAATGCATCCAAATTTTTATCAGAAAGAGAAAATGGATCACGAATCAACTTGCGTTTTCCAAATTTTCTGGAAAATATGAGCGAAAACTGTTACAATGTTCTTCAATATCTTTCATTAGCTCTTTTTGTAATATAAATTCATTTTCCTTTAAAAATTCATCCAAAGATAGCAAAGATGATACTTTTTTCTTCTTTATATCGTTAATAACGAATTGTAATTTAAGGAATGTTGCATTAATTTTGTTATTTGCGGTAAAAACATTAACATTTGTACCTTGTAGACTTAAACTCAAGTCAGTTAATCGTACAAAAATATCTGCTATATATCCCAATCGTGCTAACCAAAGCTCATCAGTATAACAGTGTTCGGCAAGGGAGTATAACAGTGTTCGGTAAGGGAACCGAAAGGTTAATTAACGCTTACCACTTGTGGGGGCGTCGGTGTAATGGTAGAAGTTCTAAAAAGTAATTACCGTTTTGCGTATAATTAAAAACTTTACTTTATTACAAAATATCGATCAATTTATACATATTAATTGTTCCCGCCTAAATATTACATTTTTCCATTTTATTTTAAGCAAATTTGCTTTACTTGCATTTACTGCTGTACAGTTGAATAACATTGCGCTAGTTGCATTTTCATGCGGATTACTTTTTGTGGAATGCAGCAATGGTATGCAGAATTCATGATTGGTACGTTGTGGGGTCATTGTATGTTATGATCGTTCGATCATTCTGCCACGGGCAGAATTGGTCTCGTCTTTCGTTTCGCAGTTTGTGGAGTAACCGGCTGGACTTCAAATGATGTTGCAGTTGTTTTTTTACATGGTCGCAAACGTTGATATGTGACCCAAAGGAAAGCTGCTACTATGATGAGTACAATTATGTATGTGCTTACATAATGATGTACATGGTGGGCGTGATATTCAAGGTATTTAACGCATTTATATCTAGGTGAGTTAGTGGCACTGTCTGCAGTGAAATCTGATGATTTATGTTTACTTCCGGAAGTATGTCAGCGAGATTAGATGATGCGAGGAATGTTGATTTTGTATATTCCGTACTAATAGATTGTGCGCTAATGCTCATTGTCTGATGTTTTATGGTTTTTTTACAGTCATCCCCTGACCTGATGATTCCGCTTCTACTTAATGTTTTTATAGCAACCCTTTTTTTCCCGCAAACTACATTAATTGTAGTCTCGTTATTGATTAGTTAGTGATTTCGGTGCTCTAGCTGGACCCAATATTGAGAGGGAGCTGTCTTTCAGATTTTACATATATCTGGTTTTATTGCTTGATGATTGGGGAGCCGCATTTCACACTGGTTAAGAGATGAGTGTACTGAGTAGATCGGATGGTGCTGTTGGCATAATAACCCCAGTTTTTCGGTTGTAATGCAATCCTTGATTTCATTTGTGGTCATGGGGTAAAAAAGGTCTCTATGAAGTGTTCTAGCCAAGTAGTCTGATGATGGTTCTATGTAAATGAACTCTGATTGGTGTCTTGTAGGGACAGGATATATTCGAAATAATTGTTAGAGGCCTTCACTCGGGAGTGGTATGCGAATTTTGAAAATGATGTAGTCAGTTGTGATCCTGCTCTGACAGTTATTATTTTATACAGATTCAGTAGACCTGCGCCTGGAATTATGAGAGATGATGTTATGTGCTCTCTTATGAATTTAATTTGATCTCGCAATTGCATCGGAGTTAGCAAAAAGGGACTAATTTTCCCGCTATGAGAGTCCACTAATAAGCTTATAAATTCATTGTGCGTCCACTCATATGTGTTAATAAGTAAATTGAGGTAGGAGCTCATACCGGTGAAGGTCTATATCCCTTTGTTATGTTCTACTCTTCCCCGGAGGGTTTAAAAGTTTGCTGTAATGTGCTCGTTGAAAGCTTCGAATTGACGTTGTATTTGTTCGGTAGACTCTTTTAGCACGTTTGTAGTGACCTCTATTACTGATTTTTGATTCTTGGCGAGATGTAAAAGGTAATCCTCATTGTCTTTGAGTTTATGTATTTCGTCTTCAATATAAGTTGCATAGTTTTGATCCAGTACTCCAAACAAACTATTTTGGAGTGCTCCTATGATTTCTAGTGAAACTCTACGTTGTCTTTTTATGCCTTTTCCATTTCCGTTTCTGGTGTGAAGGATGAGATTATTGCTGCAGAAATAACGGTATGTTATCATCTGGTCACACAACTCTTCCAGTTTCTTTAAACACAGCTCGAATCCCTCTAACTGCTGATATTATGTACTCAGATTGTTATAAACTATCGTGTTCCATTCATTGTTGACCATATGAAGATTTCCTAGGTCTTCAAAATAAATTGCTGGATTGTATTCGAATTCTTGAATGTCTATAAGTTGTTTCTCTGTGATCTTTCTGAGGTTTTCCATCGCTGGTAATATTGTTGTTGTGAAGATTACTAGTACACAGTTTAGTAGCAGTAATGACGTGATGGTGCCGGATGCAAATCTTTTGTCTTGTTTTGAATGGAGGCATGTCCTTTTAAGTTCTTTTATTGATGGTCTGATGGGAATATTGGTCGGATGAATGCGTGGTCGTTTTCTGGACTACAGTTTGGAAGCCACACACTTGTTGTTTACTGGTTTTTGACGATTGTCAGTGTTTGGTAGTTCTTCTTTGTCGTACGGCAATTAGCACAGTTTTCCTATTGGTCGTTCTAACGTGGTTTTTTCTGTGCGAACATGAACTACGCGTACTAGTCCATCTTTCCCTGGATGTACCTGAATTACTCTTCCCAGCGGCCATCGTGCTTTGGGTACGGATTCATCAGTTATGAGGACTCCTACCTGAATGTTATTATGTTGTTTAGTCCATTTAGGCCTTTGCGCGCTGCTTAAGCTGGATAGCTGGGCCTCGAAGACGAAACTAATGCTTTTTACTAGATGGAGGCTGGTGCAAGATTTCAGACTTCCAATGCTGGGAGGAGAGGAGCTTACTCTCTCTAGTGAAGCGAAGTATTTGGGTGTCGTCCTCGATTCCAAATTGAACTGGAAGGCTAATCTACAAGAACGCGTGAAGAAGGCCAGTCTGGCCTTCTACACGTGCAAGAGAATATTTGGCGGAAACTGGGGATTAAAACCCAGGATGGTACACTGGATGTACACAGCCATAGCTCGATCCATCCTCTGCTACGGCTCTACGGTCTGGTGGACGGCACTGACGAGGAACTGTAGCCCTGATGTGCTGTCAAAAATCCAGAGAGCCGCCTGTATGGGTATAACTGGGTGTCTGCGCACCACGCCCACGGCGGCATTGGAGGTCATACTTGACCTATTGCCGGGGGCTGGTGGACGGAGAGGGGTTTTGGGCACTCCAATATACTCCAGAAGGTAAACTGTAGGGACTGCACGGTAGAAACAGACTATCAAGTACCCATCCTGACTTTTGGTGGGGGTATCAACGCAACGATATCCACCAGGAGGGAAAGGAGGTGGTCGTTACATCCGATGTTTCTATATTTACGGATGGCTCCAAGACGAGTGCGGGCACAGGGGCTGGAGTGTACTCTAGAGATCTCCAGTGGCACGAGTCTTAGAGACTGCCTGACAAATGCAGTGTTTTTCAGGCAGAGCTCACAGCGATTTATCAGGCGACAACATTGGTATCCATGTGCAGAGAGCCCGCACGGCACATCTGCATATATACTGATAGCCAGGCAGCCATCAGGGTGCTGGATGCTGGGCTGGTAAAATCAAAATTGGTGCAGTTATGCAAAACCAGGCTTGATGAATTGACTGTAAAAGCTGACCCTAAGCTGGGTACCTGGCCATAAGGGTATCTCAGGCAACGAGATGGCTGATGAGTTGGCCAAAAAGGGCTCCGAATTGGATAGCTCCGCAGCTTGTAGCTTTCGTGAGGATCCCAATCGGAGTTTTAAAACAGGAAATCATCAGGGAAGTCTATTTAAAGGCAAGCCTCCGATGGACCAGCAGGGATATCTGTCATATTGCGAGGCAATTGTGGCCTGCATATGACAGGAAAAGGACAACGGAACTGATTAACAGCAGCAGAGCAAATACCAGGAATCTAGTAGGGGTCATCACGGGTCACTGGGCCATAGAGGACCATGCTAGAAGACTGGGAATGGCGGCGAACGATTTCTGCAGGGGTTGTAGGGACTCGGAAATTGAATCCGTCAAGCATGTGCTTTGTGAATGCCCCTCTCTGATGAATAAAATAGGTAGGCTACTAGGTAGCTACTTCTTTTCAAGTCTGGGGAAGCTTCAAAGTATAAAGTTCAGAGACATCCTGAGTTTTCTGAGTGAGGCAGGATGGAGCTAGGTTAAAGGTCTTGGATATATCCTGAGTTTCCCAAGGAAAGCAGGATAAAACCGCGCCTTGAAGGGTTATCTCATGAGGTCTAGGGGCACAAAGGACTCGTTGGAGGTCTAAGAGAGGCTGGCTGGTTGTCCAGCGGCACCCCTCGTACCTAACCTAACCTAGGCCTTTGCTGTAATCTCGACAGATATTCTGTGGACCACACTTTCCAAAAGTCATTTTTTAGCTTGGTTATGAGCTTCAATTTTTTCAAGCAGTGTATTTGTTTTTCCGGTGTAGTTGGTTCAGGAGGTATAATTATGGAGCTTTCAATTAGGAAGTGTCCCGGTGTGATTGCTGTCAACTCACTAGGCTCGTTACTGAGTGGGCACAAGGGACGCGAATTTAAACACGCTTCAATTTGGCATAGTAGCGTTGAAAATTCTTCAAAAGTGAAATTTATCTCTCCTGCAATTCGTTTGAGATGATACTTCACTGATTTTACACCGGCTTCCTACAGTCCGCCGAAGTGTGGTGCTGCTGGTGGTATGAAGTGCCATTGAGTTCCCTTAGTAGTAAGCTTCTCGGATGATTGATAGTGAATTTCTTTTACGGCGACGTTGAACTGCTTATCTAGCTCGTTTTTGGCTCTACGAAGGTGGTACCGTTGTCATTGTATAGATTTGTACAAAGGCCTCGTCTGGATGTGAAACGTTTGAAGGCGGCAAGAAACCCTTCTGTAGTCATATTACTAACTGCCTCTAAGTGCAATGCTTTTGTAGATAGGCATACGAAGGTTACGATATATCCTTTGTACACTTTAGTGCCTCGTTCTGGCGATAATCGAATGTTAAATGGACCTGCATAGTCCATTCCAGTGTGACTACGGGGCTGTGATTGAATGACTCCGTGTAGTGTCTTTTCATGCGCGTCTCGGACAACAAGTGTCGTAAGGTGATAATTATGGGGAAGTATGAAGGGATGTTTCTCTTCATAGAGGAGTAGAGAGTTTTCCAGTCTTCCTTTTCATCCAGGAACGCCGAGAGTGTGAGTAATTTGCTGGATTTGTTCAAACTTTGCTGCGTATCCAGTTGGTGTATTTCGTGATGAAAATATTCCTGTTGAACCGTTTTAATTGTGTTGGTTAGTGTGGTACGGAGTTCTTCGGTAGTGAATTTGTTTGTAAGCGGCTCCTTTTTCTTACAACAGGTGGCAAATCGTTTGCAGTATGTCAGAACCCGTATCATTCGGGATAGATTTGAAAATCTTTCCAGTATGTCAGTTGCCTTTGTATTGGCATGTAATACTAGATGGCGTTCCCGGATTTCTGTACTGGTTCTGTAATTATTGTCTAACACGGTAGGCTATTTATTTTTTGATAATGATAGCCATTTAGGCCCGCTCCACCATAGAGGTTGTTGTGCTTTTAGTAGTGTTGGATGTATTCCTCTTGATGCACAGTCAGCCGGATTTTCGTCCGTTTTTATATGCTGCCACTGTTCTGGTCTAATAAATCTTTTTATTTCAAATACTCGATTAGCTACAAACGTATTCCATCTGCTATGATCACCTTTTATCCATGCTAAGGTGATTGAGGAATCGGTCAATGCATACAGAGCGGTTTCCGAAATATCTAGTGCCTTGGCTACCTTTTTAAGAAGGCGTGTTAATACCACTGCTGCGCATAGCTCTAGTCGAGGAAGGGTGCATTCTTTTCGAATTGGTGCGACCTTAGTTTTGGCAGTGAGCATTCTAACTGAAATTTCTCCGAGTGTATTCTCAACTCTGCTATATATCACTGCAACGTATGCTTTTTCGGACGCGTCGCAAAATCCATGTATCTCCATTCCATTACTCGAACGGGTGTATTTTATCCAACGGTGTATTTTTATTGTCTGTACAGATATCAATTGATTTTTAAATCTTGTCCATTTCGCCATTAATTCAGGTGGAAGTACTGCGTTCCAGGACAGTCTTGTTACCCAGAGTTCCTGCATAAATATCTTGGCTTGTATGATGGCAGGTGATAGCCATCCTAGTGGATCAAAGGTCTTGGCGATGTCTGCTAGGACTGATCGTTTTTTTTGCTATCTGGTCTGCTGGAGATAACCTGACATTAAATTGAAAACAGTCACTTGATGGACACCAGCGTATGCCAAGAGTTTTGATCGCTAATTTCCTGTGTACCCTTTTCTCTAAGATCCTCTGGTATGGCTTCCAATAAATCTTGGTGGTTGGTAGTCCACTTGCGCAGTTTGAGTCCTCCTGCTGAAAGGAGACTGGTGAGCTGTTTTTGAATCATTTTGGCATCGTGGCGAATGTTAGCTCCCGTCATCAGGTCGTCTACATAAAAATCAGTTAATAAAATCTGTGAAGCTCGACTATATGCCTCTTTTTCATCTAGTGCCAATTGCTGAAGTGTACGTAGAGCCAAATATGATGCTGCTGCTGTTCCATATGTGACTGTTGTCAAGCAGTATCGCAGATTCTCCAAAGAATTTTTTGGTATTTTATGTCGTCGTTGTTTATCTGCCGATACATTTTTTCAATATCGGCAGTAAAAACACATCGATGTTTACGCCATCTTAGTAGTATTTCGGAGAGGTCTCTTTGCAATTTTGGTCCAACATGCATGGTATCATTAAAACTGATACCACTAGTGGTTTTCGTCGAGGCATCAAATACTACCCTCAGTTTCGTGGTTGTGCTGTCTTCCTTGATGAATGCTTGATGACGTAGATAGTAACCATTTGTAAATTTATTTGTACAGGGCATCATGTGATTAAGAGTTATGTAGTCGTGCATAAACATTTTGTAATCTCTCTCCAGCTCTTTATTCTTGGAAAAAAATTCTCATTTTGTAGTAATCTCGCTGTAGCTCTCCGTTTTGATTCTCCTAGCTTTTCTTTATTGTTATTGAAGGGGATTCTAACTGTATATGCACCATCTGCATTGCGTTGATGTGTTTTCTGAAAATATTCACCGCAGAGTCTATTTTCTTGGGAAAACTCCTTTATAGGGTTATCTACACTTTCTATCTCCCAAAACCTTTTGATAAGATCCATCCAAACTATGTGTTCTGTGCTATCAGAGGATTGTGTTTTTTGATACCGTCTATCATGATATAGCGGTAAAAGTCAGCTCCAATTATAAGGTCGATGGGTCCTGGTTTGTCGTACGTAGGATCAGCTAATAATCTATTTCGCCAGATGTCCGTGTTATAACAATTTATTACTTGTGTGCTTGGAAGTAATTTTGTGAGGCGTGGCAGGATGAGTGCTTCATTATTTATTGAAAAGTTTGAAGCGTAGTGTGGGCATATCTCAATTGTTATTTTGTTTCGTGCTATTCCGGATTCAGCCATTCCAAGTCCAGAAATCTGCGCGTGTGCTTTGTATCTTGGTAGGCCAAGTATTTGTGCTGCTGATTCGGATGCAAAGGATGCTTGTGACCCTGGATCGATCAAGGCTCTTAAATTTTCCAGTCTTCCATCTATGGTTCTTGCTTTAATACTAGCTGTTGCTAGCAATGTTGATGGATGATATGTCGATAGAAGTGGTTGTACTTGCCCGGCTTCGATCGTTGATATATGATTCAATGTTTGCATTGTATGTTCTTGATGTAAGAGCGTGTGGTGTGGTTGTTTCACATACTGCATTTGAACTTGCTGTGACATCTCTCATCGTTTTTGTGGGTTAAAAAGTTACCACACAATTTGTTGTTCTCAATATATCGTTTTCTCTCATAAGTTGATAAAACTTCAAATGCTTGACACATGTATATTTTGTGCTGTACTGGTACTGCCGTATTTGTAGTAGAGTGATATACCTTGAAGCGGGACCAGTCTTGGTTTTTAGGGGGCCACATAATTTTCTGTGGCATTAGTTCTTTCTTTTTAGAATCCTTTAGTGATTCCAACGATTGAAATTTATTTTCTAAGAAGCGAAATAGAACGTCATACGTTGGAAGCTCTCGAGGCTTTTCTAGACCTTGCTCATGCAACTTATGAGGTCTACTCCCTGAATTACTAGATGAGCTATCAGTGGAGCCCACTCGGTAGTATCTATACCAAGATTGAATATTGCGTGTAAGCATTCTTTTGTTGTATCGTGAAGCTTGCGAATACAAACAGCCGTCTCGTGGTCTAGCTTCGGTTGAGCTAGTAGTACCTGTACTTGAACTGAGAAGAGCTTCCTTTTATTATTGCATCAATCATTGAGCAACTGCCATTCAGTCAGGTGATTGGCATCTGAAATTGTGAGGTGTTGTAATAGACTGGCGGCTTCTCTCTTCATATGAGTTTTTAAGTACTGCATCTTCTCAGCCTCTCCCAGCCTGCTGCTGTTGTGGATCAGCCTGACGAATATATCATGAAATGATGACCAGCTTTGATAGTCTCCATCGAACATAGGTATTGCTAATCTAGGTAGCTTGATGTCATCATCGCTTCTTTGGAAGGTACCTATTTTTTCTTGCAAAAAGATGACAATAACTTGGTAGATGTCCTCAGTGGCCTGAAACACCTTGTTTTCACTGTACTATTTGTATATCTCAGTTGGACTAGCTATCATATTAGTATGATTTATCGCTATATTATCCCAGTAACCTTTAATGGTGTTTAGCTTATGTTGGTAATAAAAATTGGAGTGCACGTTATCTGCTTCTCCTTTGATAGATTCCACTAATCTTTTAAACAACTGGATTGTGTCTTGCTGAACACGGAAAAGTTTCGTGTGATCATCCATTTTGCTGCTATCATGTTCAACTATGGATTTTTCCTCTTCCAATACTTCTTCCAGTTTATTCAGCAATAATTCAGAAATCTCGTCGGAATGTTTTTCTGATTCTTTGAAGAATTGCTTCTCGAAATACTGATGCTTGGGATTTGTACGCTTTAATTCCCTTATTTCCGTATCTCTTTTTAAAAATTCAGCCCACAAACCTTCAAGTTGGTCAAGTCCTGTAGGTATATTTTTGTTTTGCGCTCATCAGAGTCTTTTTTTAAATTAATTTTAATTTTAGGAATGTCGTCTAGGCATTCCGTTTGCAATAGTGCCGCTTCATCCATGCTGAAGTTGGATCTTCCTTCAAGTTTCCTTCTGGCTTGTTAGTGTCTTCCTTCTATTGGAAATTGTCCAGCGCAGTGAGTTGTGGCTAAAGATAAGACCAGCTAATTGACTTCCTTCCTTCTGATAGAAATCGCCGTGAACTTTAGTTGAAACTAAGACCAGCTAGTAGACTTCCTTCCTTCTGATAGAAATTGCCGTGAACTTTAGTTGAAGCTAAGACCAGCTAGTAGACTTCCTTCTAATAGGATGTGCTGTAAAAAGGCTCGAATGACCAATGTTCGGTAAGGGAACCGAAAGGTTAATTAACGCTTACCACTTGTGGGGGCGTCGGTGTAATGGTAGAAGTACGCTTACCACTGGTGGGGGCGTAGCAAAGTTCTAAAAAGTAATTACCGTTTTGCGTATAATTAAAAACTCTACTTTATTACAAAACATCGATCAATTTATACATATTAATTGCTTACCCCTAAATATTACATTTTTCCATTTTATTTTAAGCAAAGGTGAACGACTTTGCTTTATTTGCATTTATTGCTGTACAGTTGAATAACATTGCGCTAGTTGTAGTATTTGCGCGAGTTGCATTTTCATGCGGATTATTTTTTGTGGAATGCAGCAATAGTATGCAGAATTCATGATTGGTATGTTATGGGGTCATTGTATGTTATGATCGTCTGATCAGCAAGCATAAATTTATGCTCTGTTAAAAACAATTGCACTTCTGAACGTAATTCAAACAAACGAATTAACACTTTTTTTCTGGACAGCCACCTAACTTCTGTATGGAAAGAACTTTGTTGTGCTCACTACCCATCTCATTGGATAAAATTGAAAATAACCGTGATTTCAAAGCTCTGGATTTTATAAAATTGACCACTTTTATAGATTGCTCTAACACTATTGTAAGTTCTTTTGGCATTGCTTTGATAGCTAATGCCACAGGATGAATACTATAATGTGTGAACTTTACAAGCAATGAAACAGCTTTTATTTTTACGACAACTCTTCCAGTCATTGCTCGATTCCCATCAGAACATAACCCAACACAGTGCTTCCAATCAATATTTGAGAAAAACTCTGAATATTTCTACTGCAGTTGTATTATTTGGAAGTGGTTCACAGAATAAAAACTATTCATCAATAAATTGATCCTTTTCATGAATGACAAAAAATTTGCTTTTTTTAATATCTTCAATTAAGTTTTTCTTTTACATTTGATGCCAGTATTATTTTTCCGCTGAACGGAGTAAAACTTCTACCAAATCCTTGGCTGTAGGAGGTAATAGTGTTTCACCAATTATATACAGTTTTGCTGTTCTAGCGATTTAAAAAGTAACCAAATATCATGCTTTAGTTGCTTGGGTAGTTGTTGTTGTAAAGGAGGTATGGCTTTTTTTGTTAGAATTTAATTCTATTTTCTTTTACTTAAAAAAATCAAGTGGCTTTGCTTTCAAATTTTCGTGCTTGCGTCCAAAATGTCGTTTTAGCAGTGATGGTTTCATAGAGCCGCTTGACATTGCGGACTGGATTGGTTCATATACATTACCACACCAAACAAATTCGAATTCAAGATAGTCTTCCCAATATTTCCGGTATACAGCTTATGATTTTGATGTTTTTGCTAAATTCTTGTCGATGTCGGTGACAACATTATCTGCAGTAGACTCTTCAACTTCCTTTTCTGATGAATTATTATCATTTACTTTCCCACTGTCATCAACAGGCACCTTTTTCTTCAAATAGCCAGTTCTAAGCCATTGATCCATTATGCTTAAACCTTATGTGAACTTTAAATTTAAAGTAAGATTACTTTTATCAAGAATTTTACTACTTACGAAAATAATTTACTTTAATCTTGGAATTTTTGTTAATTTTGGTTAATTTGATCAATATAAAACTACACTCACTTGCCAAACAAATGAATATAACTGCAGTATTTGTCCTGCATATTGTTATAATGGTAATGAATGGCTATTTTCGATTGAAAGTTTAAATTTTTGTGTTTCGATGAGTACCACTCGCCTCGGCTTATTGTACTACTAGTGGTACGCGCATCACAGTTTGGGAGCCGCTGCCCTAAATGAAAACATAGGGTATATTAAGTTTGTCAGTCCATTTGTAATACACAGAAATAATGTTAGTGGAGCAAAATGGGTTGGACATTCACGGATAATATTAAAAGATATTTTAATCTGTCCGTTCGTCCGTCTGTCGAAACCTCGTCCACTTAGAGTGCTAAAATTTTGCACATGTGCATTGAAATAATAAAGTAAATTTATGTTCGAAAATGGAACCAATCGGCCAACTCCTTCGTAAGGTATTTTTATGGGGTGCACAATAAGCCAATAATGGATACAGTGCAAAGGCCACTCGCTCCGTTATATATATAAATCTAAGGTTGCTATACAAAAATATATTTTTCACTATATGTTTGGACATTGCCTGAAAACGCGTCGACGTAGAGAGCTGAATTTGGATACATGGTATTTTCATATCAGTAGTAAATCAAAGGTCTAAAGCGACCTAAATCGGACATGCTTGATGTTGGTATATAAAAATTTGGGCCTTTTACGTATACTGTAAAAATCGTTGTTATTGCATTAACAAATACTTCAGAATATGAAATACATACTATCAAATTGCTTATAATAATTTTTTGCATGGACCCTACGAAATTACATACGGACATTCATCTAGAGTATCATGAAAATTGGTGTTAGACCAATTCTTCCTTTTTTACGGGTTCATTATATATTTGGACACTAACTAAAATTATACACACCGTTTTTATATAATAGTAAATTCAATTTCCAAATGGATAAAATAGTCCACTCCTTCTTGGTATTACCATACAAAAACTTCGGGTTTTTACATGTATCTGCTATAAAGACGATTAGTCCATAATCCTATGAAATTGGTTATAATCTAGTTATAATTCTAGAAATATATGCGAAAAATCAATTTAACAGTCAAACTTGGATAGGCAGGTGACCACTCGTAATTAAAAATTCGAGCATTCATCTAGGGTATTTGGAATTTTACTTAAACTAATTCCAGCTTTTTGGCTTGTGTTATTTGGAATGTGAACACCATAGCGCATCATTTTGCGGCTAACTCTTTTTTTTTTAATTTCAGGGAAGCTTGTTAAATTGGTCTGTTGTTCAATATATAAGTAGTACATATATCAACTTTATTCGAAGTTTTCTTCATATTAATCTACTTCTCCAAGAAAAAAGATTATAAGTAAGTGATACCAATTGTTAAATATCTCTATGGTGTTCGCTAACGTAAGCTACCTGCAGAAAAGTACATTAATTAAGTGGAAGACACTTAAAACAGAGTGTGTTCCACACGGAATTAGGAGAACTAACAATTTGATGCAAGTTAAATGTAGAATACATTGATCTTGAAACTAATCCAGAAATATTTGGACAGCTGAATGAACAATATTTACAATGGTATATTAGCCACTACTGTACCCTTCTCTCCTTTTCAGAGTTATGAAACTTCGGAGCAGAAATGTTTCCTTAATTTGTTAATTTTATACATACAGTCGAATCCGGATTTAATAACAATCTGTGACTATAAGCGGTTTGTGATTATATGTGGGCTAATTCTTTGAGTTTATCGTAAGTTATAACTTTAGTAAATTTAAGGTTTGGTTTTTGATGTTTTTGAAAATTACAAAAGTAGTACCAATGTAGTTATGTTACTGGACAAAACGCTCACACAAAATTTACATATAACGATGACCGTCTCAGATGACATTCACTAATATTACGACACACCTTTAAGCAAAGTTAAAAAGAAATTTTTTTGCATTTGGAGAAAGAAATATGTGGCATATAATGTTGGCTTATACATGAATGGGTAAAAAGAACTTACTATAATGTATTATCGTAATGTGACTGAGACAGAACATAAATAGTGAGAATATAGGGTTACTAGATGTTCTTATAATGACCTATTTATTTGCAAGTAAGCATTCAGATTCAGAATAATGATTTTTCCTAAATTAGATTACATGACTGCAAAATTCAACCATTTATTTGAGTAAAAGATAAATTTAACTTTGTTTCACGCGAATTAAATCTTATCTATCTTCTGATAGGAAAAACGAAAATAATAATAAAGAAAACACCCACAATTTATATTCTGGAAACTTTATTAAAAAGGATCCGAGGTTGAACTTTTGTTCTGAACTCCTTCTTCATATCTTTTTCCTAAAGCTAAGCTTTTACAAAAATTATTGTCTACAGAAAATTGCATTTGTGTCTTTAGATAAATATGCTTACACTGTGAGAATTGTGAATAAATTTTAGCGTTCTCTGAGAACGTGATACTTTATTAAAACATAATATTTTCGTATTTCACTTAGGTTAGGTGTTGAATGTTAATCTAATTTCATTATGAGAAAATGTATTTTAATTTTTCTGAGAGTATTTTTCTATGATTTTTTCTAGTCTTTATTTCCGTTGTGTTTGGGTTATACTTTATACTACATAAATCGCGTAGTCACATAAAAAAATTCCAGAAGCTCATGGGAACCATTGTATGTAGGTAGAGGGAAATAGCCTCTAACCAAAATTTTAAAATGTGACTTTACCCTGGTAACATCATATGCCATTCCATTTCTATAGATTTATTTTCATGTGACTTTATGCAGTTTGTGCCATTAAGCTGGATGCTACAAAGCGGACTTGTTTTGAGTACAAATTCGCTGGTAATGGTTAATGGGTTTGAAAATTGCCACTAAGCTACAAAATTTGTGCTCGCATAATTGAATGTCCTATCGGGGATAATAGCGAGTAATGACAGAAGTGCAAAAGTGTTGTCTTCGCTTGGCACTTGGAAAGGAGCGCCCCCCCCCCTGTCACGCCACTTCACTCACATTATCACAAAACGTCAGGTCCACAATTTGGAGCCGTCATTTTTGAATTACTCTGTTGATCCATTATTTATTTTTATTTTACGTTTTATTTATTTATTATGGCTATAACTGAAGCACAACTGCGTTATAAATACTCTTAAATATGTGCCTACTCTAACTAATTAGACAAAATAGAAAACAAAAACAAGTGTCTTACACTCTAATCGGGAATATTAAATACTAGAAAATCCAACTTTAATTAAAAGGAAAGAGAAAAATAAAAAGCATATAATGTTCCGTACCATCGTACAAAATTTAATCTATGTACTTTTTATTTATTCTTTCAAATGAGAGTAGGCGTCATTTGAAAAAATAATTCTGTCATTTGAATAAATGATAATAATGCTGGCATTTGAAAAAAAATGCCTACTTATGATAATAATAATAAATAGGAATAAAACGAGGAAAAAAACGCCGAAAAAATCACGTTTCTTGTATGGGGGCCCCTTGAATTTGTAATTTTATTTTATTTTTATTATTTATTGTTATAGCGGCAATAGGAATACACACCCTATGAAAATGTCAACTGACTACCTGTTACAGTTATTGAGATACAGCCAGGTGACAGACAGATATAATAAGAACGAAAAACGCCGAAAAAATCACGTTTCTTGTATGGGGGCCTCTTTAGATTTTCATTTAATTTTATTTTTATTGTTTGTTATTATAGCAGCAATAGAAATAAACACTCTGCGAAAATTTCAACTGTCTACCTGTGTTAATGAGATACAGACTGATAATAATAAGAATGAAAAACGCCGAAAAAATCACGTTTGTTGTATGGGGGCCCCCTTTAATTTTATTTTTTATTTGTTGTTATATTGCCAATAGAAATTCACATTTTGTGAAAACTTCAAGTGTCTACGTATTACGGTTCATGAGATACAACTTGTGACGGACGGACGGGAAGCGAAGTCTTAGTAATAGGGTTCCCGTTGTTACCCTTTGGGTACGGAAACCAAAAAAGGTATAAGAATACAATATAAATAGCTCAGTAAGTATTATAAAATTAAAGATACAGAACTACATAAAAGAGAAATCAGTGTTACTCAAAAATAATAAAAAACAAAAAGATTTAGGTAATTTGTTAAACTGCAAAAATATTTAAAACATTCTGACTTGAATCTCCCAACGTCTCGAAGTGAACGTATGGTTAGAGGAAGTGGGTTCCAAGGTCTCACACCACAGAAGAAGATAGATCGATTGCTAATCGAGAGTCTATGATGGGGAGTTTTCAACAAAAGCGTTCTTTCAGAATGCAAAAACTGAAGTCGACTGCCAATGTAATCCAGGCAATGCAAGATAAGGATCTTATAAATCACAAAGCAAATACGCAACTTCAGATAGTTATCCAAAGTGCAACCTAAAAGCCCTCAAGTAGGTACTGCGATAAATGTTCATATCTTCTAATGCTAAAGACATACCGATCACATGAGTTAAATGCGACATCGAATTTCTACGACTCGAGTAATCTAAGTGAGAGTATACAACGTCAGCATAGTTGATAATTGGTAGTAGTAAGCTTTTCACAAGTCGAACACATATAGTTTTTGGTGTATGTGCTGAGTAACGCTATAACCCTATTAGGAATTTCTCACAGTTTTACCTTGTCTCCTATCCCGTAAGGGGAGTTATTATGTAAACCAATACTAATGTGTTCAAGGTGTTTGCAATTCATGAAGTAACATAGAAAATTAAGTCCCTATGAGCCGTCTGATGAGCATTTATTGAATCTCATCGAAGGGCTCATTGGATATCATTAAACTGCTCCATATATACTAACCCAGCAATTAATAAATATTTATTCTTGTCATCACCGTGTCAGATGACATTTCTAGGAAAATTTGAATTGATTTTTGTGATTTATTTATTTAAGTTTTTAAATTATTTATTTTAAATAAATTTTTTGATTTGTTTTCCCCAAAAAGATTACCGCATTGAATAAGGCATTATGCCAAAATCCTTACGCTTCAGCGTCTCAGAGTTTGATTCGCAACCGGAGTTTGAATTCAGAAAAGTATATGAAATCAATCGTAAAATCAGACTTTCATTTATGAACTCATCATGACACTCATTGACATGCTCATTAATAAGCTCATCATGACAGTCATTGCTATGCTCATTAATAAACTCATCGTGACAGTCATTGCTATGCTCATTAATAAACTCATCGTGACAGTCATTGATATGCTCATTAATAAGCTCATCGTGACTCTTTATGTACTCCTCGAAGTGCTCATCTAATATTGTAAAATACACAAAAGAGAAGCAGAGCATACATTTCTAAATAAATCAAAGAAATGCAATTCTCATGCACACTATCCGTGAATAAGTAAATAATCATTGATGAGCTCATCATGATATGTCTACCCGGGAATGCTTTTTAGTCCACAGTAGATCTTACCTAAACGTCGATGTGGTTTCTCCAAGTTAATCGATTACTGAAGATAGATATATTCAATTATTATTAGCAATCGTGCAAGTAAGATGCAAGATCTTTAAGTTAGTACAAGCTTCTAATTATAATTTCAAAATTAAATAATCAAAATTTGCAAACCAAAAACTAAAGCTTAAAAACTAACAAATAATAATTCAAAAATATGTAATAATCCAATAGAATAAAGGAGCAAAAAAAAATAAAAAAATAGAAAGAATATTAAGATAAAATATAAATGAAATCTAATAAGATAAGTAAAGTAAAGAGAAAAATAAAAGGAAATAGTAGGTATTAGCTGTGTAAGTTAAATAAATAAATAAGTATATCACAAGTTTCGGTAAAGAACAAGCGAGTGTTTAAAACTGTTGAGTGCGCGAGCTCCCAAAGAAATTCTTAAAGCAATTGGAAGACTATGCCAAAGTCTAATGGTGTAGACGAACAATTGGCGCTTGGAAGTTAGTGAGGTGGATCGCGGTATAATAAGTGCAATTGTTCTATTGTACCTGCAATAATGCAAGCAGTCATACAAATATTTAGGTATGCGGTATTTAATAAGCTTAGCCAGGAACAAAATACAACGAAATTTGAAATATAATACAAAGCTGCAATCAAAGATGGAGGACACAAACTGTGACATAAGATTATATCTGCGGATGCTGTAGACATATATTACTATTGAATTGAAAGCAATATTAAGCTTATATGATGATTGCGAATCGAGTTCGCTAAACACTTCACATTCGTATGTCATTGCCAAGCAATAAACGTTTTGAGAGTGGTATAGATGCACTAGATGCTCATAGTGCACGAAGACCACCATATAACTTTCGTAATAAAACTGTCGACATAATCATTCCACGATAGCGTTCTATTGAATATTACTCCGAAGTTTCGAGCAGAATTCACAATGCATATACAACAAAGCATATATAACAATAGTTTTAGTAACAAGGGGCACATGCCTGTCGTGCAAATAATTCAGCACAAAACATTAACCTGCTCATCGAGAGATGAGCATGAGTGAACAATATGCCATGGAATTGACTCTGCGTCTTCAAATAACACTTGGAGATTGACGCGCTGATAACATCTGAAGGAAAACGTCTCGAGAACATTTTGTACATCTAAATGTATATCACACGTAAATTATCAGATATGACTAGAACAGAAATTGGATCATGAAATAAAATCGGACTCACATAAGCAGCAAAATAAGTATTTAGAAGTGAAGAGGAGTGGCTAGTAAAATGTGTAGCCTCTTCATTAATACGATATAAATCGAGGGACGTCATTAATGCATTAAAAGAGCAAGCAAGACCCAAAGACTGTAGAAAGATATAATTAAAATCGCCACCAATATTAACATGATTATGGGGTGTGTATACGCACCTTATTAAGATTTTAATGGGACTTGAGCTTACAAAAGATGTGCTCTGCTCCAATATCATTATCACATCTGTGTAAGATCGGTTTACACTTTACACCATCTGTACATACATACCGACACCACCTCCACGCCTGTTCGCTCTGTCATGACGGTATATTTTAAAGCCGGGAATATTAATCATACTGTCACTAACCTCAGGTTTCAGCCAAGTTTCAGACACGCAAATCACATCGAGCAATGAACCACACAGCATTACACAAATTTCATCCATCTTTCCCTGCAAACCTCTTGAATTAAAAATGCGCAATCCTGAGCACAATTTTCTGTTTGCATAATTTATAATTAAGGTTTTTGTGCACACTACACAGTAAAAAAATAATTCCCTAAAGTGAGTGGCAACAATTTGTACAAGACAGGTTAGGCATTTGTCGATAAGATTAGGGAAAGCTCTACCTTGGAAAACTAATATTAGATTTTATCCCTAAAATGTAGGTAGGTTTTTTCTCCCTCAAATGTAGGGAATTCTTGCCCCCCCCCCCCTAAAATGTAGGGAATCTTTCCTAAAATGTAGGAAATATTTCCTAAAATGTAGGAAATATTTCCTAAAATGTAGGAATATTTCCTAAAATGTAGGGAATTTTTGCCCTCTAAAATGTAGGGAATATTTCCTAAAATGTAGGGAATTTTAATGTTTTTTTTTCATTTTTTCCCTTACATTTTACGGAATATTCCGTAAAATGTAGGGAACATTCCCTAAAATATAGGGAATCTTAATTTATTGTTTTGTTTTGTTTTTATTTCCTAAAATGTAGCGACTATTCCTTAAAATGTAGGGAATAGGTGATAGAACAACACCACTCTCCACCATAGGTGAAGGTGAAAAAAGCCACCCCCTTTAAGAAACATAAAAATGAGCTCAACAGCTCATTTCTTATGGCCCATACTACTAAGTATAGTACGGAAGTTATGTTGATGCGCTGAGCACGCTCAATCAAAATATTGAAAAACAATATATGACTTGTTTTCAAAAACAATGAGTGAATTCTATAATCGAAAATATATTTCCATAAAAAATGTATCTTTATACCTTAATTATTGAATGTTCTCTTCCTTATATCCAAGAGAGCTTAATATTTCGTAAATTTTACGTACTTTATAGGTTTTCTGGTGACAAATACCTAAATTCATTGAATGTTCCATTCATTGGGGGAAATTGAACTGATTTTCCCTTTCTATCAAAGAAAATTACATATATTTTTATGAAAAACGTGTCTTAAATTTAGGGAATAGTCCTAATATATCTTAGAGTGCACTTCGTCAACAGTCACTGAGAAAAATAAATTGAAATTTACTACTTTGTAAATAGTAAAAAATTTACACTTTTTTCCTTAATTTTACATAACCCTGGAGTAAATTACTAATAATGCATGTAATATTAAAGAGATCAGGGAAACTTACGTCGAAATAATTTAAAGAAATATAATTAAGTTTACATTAAATATGAATCACGTAATTTTGTCCACACTTTGAGATGCTGTGCACATTTATACCGTAAATTCAGTAAATTTTATATATATTACAAGTTTAAGAAGCGGCGATATTCAATATGAACGTGAAGTCACAGAGAAAGGTTCATTCATGCAGTGACTCTTGTGTCGAGCGGCAACGTTTTTACAGGCCTATCGTTGGCAAATCGCAGATTAAGAGAACTAACCACATGTGCGATTTCAAGACAGCTATAGCATAAGATATGTCCTAAATTGACAGAAATTCTGCTAAGAATCGCAACGTGCAGAGCGTTTGCAAGCTCCACACAAAGGTTTCTGAAGAAGTTGAGAGTATTCAAAAACTGCTGTGTAAATGCTCCAACCCTGCCAAGCGTAGGAGGAATACGCTTGGTAGCTGCTGTTTTTGTTAATTGGGGAAATTAGCAGACAAGGATCTGTGGAAGGCAGTTAAGAGACTATAATTTTCGTTATAAATCCATCAATTTGCGCATTAAAGAGGAAAAATTACATGTCTAAAACTTATTGCCTTGCACTATTCCAAGTGCAGAGAGAATTACGTATTTAAAATTTTTTTCTTATTATATTTAATATGGCAAATTTACATAATTTTTTGGTAAATCCGATTACAGATCATTTGGGAATATAGCATATTGCAACTTACTTTACTATTTTGAATGCATAGGTATAGGCCATACAAATGCCTACATTCAAGGTAGTAATTTTCTCTCTCAGTGCTGTATAATGGGAGCATGCACACACAACTAAAATAAATCGGAGATAAAGTACAAAAACATAGCAGATAAACTCAAAGAAAATGCTAATATACCCATATAATAAGAAAGTAACAGACGCAAAATGATCAGAAATTACCTAATAAATTTGTAAATCGAAAAGTCAAAACTTAGCAAAAATAGTGGAGTGACAATTTATGTAAACTATGAACTCAAGTCAGTCATCCTCAGTCAAGCGAAAAAAATAATTATCAGGTGCTGTTTAATAGACTATAAAGATCAAGCCAGGATTCCAAGCCTTAGTTGAAAATTGTATAATCGTATCATTTATAATAACTGGTGGAAAGTCAGTACAGGTTAAATTGGGATCATAAATGAGCATAGCCTGAGATTTGGATGAGTTAAGTCTGAGCTTGTTAAGCTTATTCACCATTGATCCACTTGCACTCAGAACGGCATTTTACCATTTTCAGCGGAAAAAACTCGTTGAACAATCTCATAAATAACCTATTAAAAAAAGCTACTTGATTGTCGATATGACTTGTACCGTAGAGACATGACCAATCAATCAGATAGGCAGCAGACGTTAAGGCATGTAAGTCATTAGCATTATATGTACGGTCAACAATTTTTGAAGGACTCTTATATCCAACAACATGGATATTAAAAGAAACAATAACTTCAGAATGATTCGAAATTCCAGAGACGTCGAAAGTTAGCTGATCACGAACAAGATGCCTCTATCAGTATGAAAACATCCAGATGGGATTCACCACTACAAAAAAACACGAGTTGTCAAAGAATTTACTATACTGCAATTAACACCTTCTAGAAAAGTTACAAAGTTGCGCCTTGAACAACCGTCTGATAATATATTAACATTAAAGTCACTCGAAATTATATTAGTAGAATTAGATCCACTGAATTGGATTATAGCATCATAGACACTATCAAGCGAGTTTACCGAGGGACGTTTATATACACAACCTAATAGTAGTTTAGCACTTTCCGCTTTGACCTCAATAATATTTTTTACTTATTTTAAATGCAGGGGGGCAGGATACCCTATTCCAAGCACGGAGGCCATAACGGCCAATTGTGCTGTCCTGCTAGAAGGCAATTTACGAAAACCTTCTGTCGTGTACGTGGGTAAAATAAATACAAACAGCCAGATACAAACTAAAAAAAACTTTATTATAGAAGATAAATATTCCAAGATTGTGCTGACATGATGTGGTCAGCCCGCTGGTCCAATACAGAGTGTTCTGTTCCAGTTTTGAGGATGGTAGAGGGGAACAATTGAGTGCGTTTGCTAGTTGCTTGTTGGTGATGACTTGGAAAGACACAGCACCTTCCTATCCTCTTAATGAAGCGCACCAGGTCTTGGTGAGGCAGCTTTTTCAGCTCATCCACAGATAGAAGGGCAGACCCTAGAGTATCCAGCCTACACGGGGCGACGTACGTAAAAAGTGTTCGGCTATCTCAGGCTCTCCCCCCAGGCAGGACAGACACTCAGGGCTGTCTACAGCTCCCGTCCTTGTTAGATGAGCGTGAAGTGAGCTGTGGCCAGTGATGATGCCAACCACAGTTCTACATTGTTTCTTTCCGAGCTCCATGAGAAAATCGGTGTGCGCCCGTGGGTTTTTATTGAAGGACCAGGCCCGCTCGTTGAGCAAGGTGATTACTGCACGTGTAATCTAATTAATTGCTGTCTTGGGTTTTTTGTAAACCTTGATGATTCTTACACCACTGTGATGCAGTGGTTTCAACTTGTCTCTAATAAATCCAATTTTGGGGAGTAAATGAAACACTTGCTTTTAACAACACGCACTGTTCCCAACTTTATTCTTCAAAGGCTGTGGCAAGAAGAAAGACTCGATATAATCCAAAAAAGCGTTAGGCTACTAAAAGGCAAAGTATATAAGCATATACGTCTACATTTACAACAACATAATGCAACTACCAAACTACTATGTATATAAAATTGATAGAATCAGAGGCATTCCACACATGCATAAACAATGTGATGCATTGAATATTATATGGGTATTTAAGGAATATAATATGCATAGATACATTAATTACAAGTACAATTAGAATAAACTGCAAAGCTGAATATTAATTAAGGGAAACAAGTGCAATAAATTAAATAGGTACAGTGGCAAACAAAATTATGAAAATTACTTAGATGTCGGAGCAATCGGAGATATTCCTATTACGCCCCTCAAGAAATAGCTTTGTACACCTGCAGGTACTCAGGTTCGGCCATCTCTTCAGATGCTTTCTATGTACATCTGCTTTGATGAGATATCTGATACACGAGGTGGCAACGCCTACGACGGGTTCCGGTCCGAGGAACGGAGAATCAGAGCCAGATCTAAATAAAAGGTCAGCCATTTCATTCCCCATGATCCCCATGGACCAGGAACCCACAGAAGGGACACATTGTTGTGGATACACAACTTAGCCACAGACGACCTGCAATCCCCCAATATCATAGATATTATCCGAAAGCCACTCAGAGCCATCAAGGCTGCCTGACAATCCGGGAGGATAGCAATGCCCTTCCCCTTGATTTGCATATGAACGGATAATTTTGCTGCCATCGATATGGCTGAACTCTTAGCCTGGAAGACAGTTGTATGTCTTCCAAGTGAGTAGTCCATCCCAATATCAGGCTCAGGAAAGTAGACAGACGCCCCAACTCCCTCATTAGTGAGAGAGCCGTCGGTGAACATTTTTAGAGCGGACCGGGGAAGGCTCAATAAGGTACTTTGTTCAGTCCACGATTCCCTTCCAGGAAAGCTCACAGAGAAGTGACGCCAAACCAAAGCTCAGGTACCATCGTATCACGTGGCATGCTGGCCAGAGGATTTTCCAAGTCCAGCTTGTACGCCAGAGAGCAATGAGAAGAATCAGTCCAGCCGTCCTCGCATCATCCCAATGAGCGCAAGCTGCACACAGCCCCTTTGGCATCTGCCTGAATGACTAGATCCAGGGGGGCGGATTAGGTAGGACCTCAAGAACAGCAGTAGCCGTAGATTGCATGGAGCCCGTGATAGCCAAGCAGGCAAGCATTTGCAGGCCCGCCAGCTTCCGGGTCGCAGCCCCCGCAAGCGTGTTCGGCCAAAGGTTCTCCTGCACTGAGCGCAGACCCTCGTTGCTGCATTAACTTTTCCTCTACGGCAATCCCCATATCAGCTTCGAGTCGAGGAAGACTCCAAGATGCTTGACATGAGTAGAGAGTTTCAGAGTGTGCTCAAAAAACTTTGGAAGAACAAAGTACCCAAACTTACATCTTCTGAAGAAGAGCACCAAGCTGGTCTTTGTTGGGCTCACTGTCATATCGTAACTGGTGCACCAGTCCTCAACAATATTGAAGGCATGAAGGCACAGTCAGCAGTCATGCTGTGCCTGGAAATAAGCAGAGGGGTATTATCCGCATACGCTTCACATGCGAATCCCACGCTTTTCAGCACCGCGGTGAGTGAGTCAACAAACATACACCAGAGTACTGTAGAAAGCACGCATATTAGTCTGGCATTATATTTGCTATTTAAATAGATCGGTACTCCACCACCAGCAGAACACTTTTCGTTGCTACAAAATAGTGAAAAACCGGGAATCATAATTTCATCGCTATGGATACTAGGATGAAGCCATAACTCCAATATGCATAATGCATCTAATTTACAATTATTAGAAATGTGCCTGAGTTAATCATAGGACGATCTTACACTAAGGGGATTAGGATGACAGATATATAGCAATGAAAAATTCTTATTTGTGTCCAGAGGCAGTCTTTCCTCGTCCATGCAGTCAGACAATAAATTATTACGTGAAGTATTCATTACAAGAATCGCTAGGAACTTTACGCCTGAAGATTACATAATGTAAAAAATTCATATATAAATAAAATAAAAAAATAAAATTCAAATACAAAAAAAAAAGATTCAAAAACCAATACCACAGTTACAATTAGGCTCTACGAAAGCATCACTAACAAGAATTAACGATGACACTGTTGAGTCAAAACCCTTTTGTTTTAACTGAGAATTGGCCTAGATACATGAATCTAGACCGCTATTGAGTGGAATACCGACGCTTGTATCGATACTCTAAAAAACTAATCAAAATAGGTCGATAGCTGGGCCCTCCACGATGATTTTATTTGTTATTTATTTGTTGATGCATATTTATAATAAATCGATTGCATAAAGTCAAATACAAATTCCATGCAATACCTGACCTTAAAGGAGGGTTCATCGATTTCGACGATCAACAATTCTCCGCAGCGAGCATGCTGACCCAGCGGTAATTCTCAGGTCATTAAATTTCGCGAGACTAGGATTCGTCGCGTGATATTTAATAATTATGCCTGGCGTGAATATTGTCGAAAATGCATATAAAGCAAAAAAGTGGAATTTCCCATTGTTCACTGTGGTCAATTGTGATCGCTGGTTCTACGATCTTATGCACAATAACAGCTTTTGATTGCGTTAGCTTAAATAATTTTATGATTTGTGCTAAATGGTATGATAACGATATGATTTTTGACCTGGCTTTAATTCTACCTTACTTGCTAAGATCTGGGATATGGCCGATACTGTCAGCTATATTTGTATACACTAAAATTTTACTCAGTTGTTTATTAGTAGTAACTTTAACTGCATTGTACTTCTGTGAATCACCCAACTGACGTATGTATACGGCTCCGTAATGCGTGAAGACTCCTGAAATTTTATCACTGCGTTTAATATCCTTCTCTGACTTAAAAATCTTATGATTTTTAGCTGTTAAACTTTCATGCACATAGATTCCGCTGCTCCCAGATAGACCAACATCTTTTACATAGGTGTTTTCTTATGGATAGCAATAATAAATCGAAACTTGTCAAAGGTACTCCGGAATTTTATTACTATAGATGAAGGCCTACCAGATTTAGATGGCGATTGTTTATTTTTTTCCCTAAATACTGTAATAGCCTAGACACACAGCAACGATCTAATGAATCCTTAGTATGTACTAACTTTTCATTAAAATGTAGTCTGTCAGATAGTATGCGTTTTTATGGCTCGAAAATCAGATGGTAATGCAGTACACTAATGAAGTATTTTCTTCTTTCATTATAGCTATAATGAGGAACAATGTGCTAGATTTGGCATATAAAATAAATGTGGAGCTCCGCTGTGCATCTGTCGATTTGAAAAATAAGATGAAGAAATGCAAAGAAATGCATATCACAAACTTATTCTTTTTAATATAAAGTTTTTCTCATTTGTAAATTGTTAAATTGAAAATAAAATAAATAAAAACAAAGCTTCTCGAGTTAACTCGATCCATATCGCTTCTACAATGTCATAAGTTTATGAAAACCAGTTTGACAATACAAATTAGTTAAAGAAGTGGCTGTGTGTCCGCAGTTTATAATGAATCATTATAGACTAGTGAATCGTTAATTATTTCCCCATTAAGAGCGCTGTGTGTCTAGGGCATAATGATATTAGGTGCCGGCAAGCCAGAAATAGTAGCAAGTCTGTAGATAATTTCATTGAAGTTTTCCTGAGACAAAACTGGAATACCCAAAAAAAACTGCATCCGCAGACCTTGTTGATTGTTCAATTTTATCGATGTGAGCATCGAGTGACTGAATTCTGGCTTGAGGCAAGGAAACTTCAGCATTCACTTTCTTTAAATTGGTTGAAAAGCTGAAATGATTTCACCAATAAATTTCTGCTCTATCTCTGTAAATTTGTTATCCAAATGCTGCTTCATTCAACGCACTTGTCCAATTCTTCACAGGTAACGGGATTATCAGATGCAAAATTACGCGTTGCTCGAGGCATAATCTCAACGGAATTGAGTTAATAGTATTCGTTTATGTAAACGGAAAAATAATAATCGTGCAATAAAACTGCGTTAACAAGATATGTACAATTAACAATGGAAATTACAGGGAGTTTAGGAAAACAAGTAGGTACTGTTTTTCTTCTAGTAAGAATTTCGACGAGCTTAATGATACACGTCTACTCGACTGAAAGACTCATACTCGAATAATTAGTGAGGTCAAAGGATGCATAAATTTGGAAGAGTAGAAATGTGTCAGATCCGACCTAACCGAGTTACTGGGTGATTAAGGCAGTACTTGCTTTAAATATTTTATCAAGAAAGGTGATCAAAACTATCTTTTTGAATTAAAATTAGCTGAAATTTGTAAATCGTATGTTCATACATATATATATATTGCTGTAACTTGATACCTTTTTTGAAATTGCCTTTTTTTTTGTTACAAAACTCATGAGACAAATCTTAAGCAACACATAATTATATATTGTCTAACTCATAATCTTTCCGATAATAGCCGAATATGCAATTTAAAATTTGCATTTCAGGATATATTAAAGGAAATATGAAGGTCCTTCTTTCGGTCCAAGATACAACATGTAGCTGTACCATGGACAGTTGGGTATTTTACCTCGGACATTTATAATTTACTAAGAGAGATGAAATGATGGCATATCAACACAATTAAATTAAATAATACTCTTTATTCAAAAAATTGCAATTGAAAGATGTACATATTTAATTTATTATTTATCCAATTTTTCGTCTACGGCTTTCATTGACATGTCCGTGGTACAAATATTTGAAGTGTCGAAGATACATACACCTTGTAAAAGAAACAATACTGCCTGTGAAATATTTTAAAACGCACAACTCATTTCATGATGCACGATTTATAATAGTACAAGATTTACCTTGGGTGTAATCCAAATATTGTTATGGTCGTAGCGTATTGCATATAGCAATATGCTACATGACATACTGAAGCGTGTATACCGTCTGCTGTCCATAGCAGAAAACTTGAACGCACCCCTACCGAGAGAGATGCGTTTCCTCAAGCTCAGTATGACATGCTGAGGTGGAAAAGGAAGAAGAAGACGAGCCTGTCTTGTCAAATCGTCCGCGCAGTGCACAGTTCAAGAAATAAAGCCGGAAAGTTTCCGAATACATCGGGCCAAAAATTAACCCCAAACGTAAGTTAAAAATACTTTTATTCCCTACTCGCATCCAAATTCACATTAGTAAAAATATTCTCCCTATTAGGAAAGCAGCCACCTGCATAGGAATATAAATTAATAGGCGATGCAGCTGGAATTACAGCAGCTGTCACATCGGTCTCATCACCTAGTTCTAGATTGTTGGAACAGGTATTCAGCAATTCCGCAAAAAGAAAAGTGTCGTAGAAAGTGCTTATGTTCTTATCATCGCGACTCCAAAGTCATCAAAACGGATTCAAGTTCATTAAGGGCAACGGATAACCATCAATGTTTGAGCGCTTCAATGCCGTGCATTGTCTGGGATTTTTGCCTTAACCCGTTTGGTGATTGACTGTTTGTCCAAATATTTGAACGAAACATCGTACACTACACCACAAGGAATTAGCAGTTCATCGTCACAAGCGGAGTTCACATTATCTGCTGTAAATACTCCAGCTGGCCTCAAGTGGCGCGCCTTAACCATGTATGTACGTCTGAAGTCATTCTCTTCTCTGGAGTAAGTTATAAAATAGCTATTAATCGCTTTAACTTTGATACTTAAGATTTTTGTTCAGACTCCTTTTCTTTAGTTTATAAGAAACGAAATAACTATTGTGCAAAAGTGTGAAATCAATTTTGTGATAGATACGGAGTGGGCCGATACGAATATAGATAATAACTCCTCTTAAACGTTCTAGACTCAAATATGGTGATAGAGTTGTACTATTTGATTTGACTGGACAATGATTATAGGCACATGCAACAATAGCACCAAATGTAAGCAACAATTTGTATTTGAGATGCCTGTTTGTATCTTGTGACGTCTTTTCCGAGCACTTTATGTCGAATATCATCACTTTTAGGAGTAGTTTTCACTCGTATTATACTTTTACATCATTATCTAAATCCCATACATACACATTTTGTTTGCTCGCACAAGGCTTGGAACTTGATTTGAAATTAGACAAAAATTTCAAGGATGTTTTTCATATTTACCAGCTTGAATACATGACTTATGTCAAACTGAGATCAACAAGTAATTTACAGTCGATCAGAAAAATATTCAACTCGTCTTAACCAGGGCCTAAATGAAGTTATGCATACCAGATAACAAATTCGGAAAGCATAAATTACTCCCTAACATCCAATACGTATGTATATAAGCGAGATTGCAAGATTGAACTAACAGGATGAGAATTGAATCACAAATTCACAATTTTTTTGTTTTCATCGTTTTGGGTTACCAATAATTGCAAACACTAAATCGATTGTCATTTTTTTATTTCTATAAAACCTCCAGCACACATTTGCACAAAAATTTAATAAGATTTACCTAGGAAGTAAAAAAACCAAACAAAAATCAAACGAAGTTATCACAAAAAGAATGGTATTATCAAATGAATCAAAATTCTTTTTCTTCATAATGTCACAAGATTGAAGTTAAGGTTTGTTTTTTTTTGTAAATTTAAAAGTATTATCGATAATTTTTTTAAATGATATTCATAAGAGGGATACAAATACCAAGAAGGAACATTTTAATTTAGTTAGCTATCCAATACGTGAAAGTTTACTTTTCTATAGCCATTGATGTGCTATAAATATCTAGAGAAAAGAAAAGGTAGTAAATACTAACTAAGACGAATTATTTAAATATTATTATAAATCACTAACACACGTAAGGCTCTAGATGAACATTATTAAGAAAAAGAAAACACTTAAATGAAATCATATGAAAAGTGCAAAAAGTTGTTATACATGATATAGCTAAAGCAAAGCAAGTTTATTTAATGAAGTTTTGAAAGTCTTGATGTTAGTTAAACAAAGAATATTTTTTTTTAGATCTAAACTAAGTACTACAAAGAAAACAAAATCTTGGGAAAAGTAATAATTTTTATTAGAAACATTTGCAATTATAACGTGAACATGAATCGTTGAAAGTTTTAATTCCTCCTTCATTATCCTGGCGCCCTCTCACATAAAGGTTGTCTAGGTTTGCTCTAGTCTCTTTTACAGGTCAAATAGGGACTCTGAAAACATCTGCCCTCAGAGTCAGATGGGTAGCTGGGGCACGCACAGAAGGCAAACCATCTGCGCCTTCGCTGATGGATATGGGTAAGTGACGTAAGGGTCCCTTCAGGACCGATTGTGTTCCGGCTTTTAGTTAATAGGCACGAATTTTTTTTTGATTATGGCTGACGGCAGCGGCAGGTTATTCGTGGAACCTCCCCGCCAATGAACCGAGGCGAGCTAACGTGCCGCCCTGAAGTCAACGCTGTCCGTCGAGTGATCTGTCAGCTCATGCTGACAGTCTGGACTTCACGTCCAAGCCCATCACTCACTATAGTTCCATAACAATATATAGGAAGAATAGAGCTCCAACACTTTCGATTCTCCATCACTGTAAAATATTTACTTTTTTTATGACTTTGTCCAACAAACTAATTCCCAGAATATCTCAAGTGTCACCTACTGATTAGTAATGAACAAGGTAGACATGTCCAAGGTACAGCATCTACCCCTACCTATTTACATGTAAGTATATATATTTCAATGCAACCCTTTTGGCCGCTTTTCACCTTAACACTTGCTTAAGACGGATTTGCATGAGTTTTACTCCTGTTATCCTAAGCAGTAAAAACTGTTTAGAATGCCATTTTAAATAAAATTTTAACTTGACCCACTATTACTGTAAAAGTTAAAGCTGACCTGCATTGAATCAACATGCTAAAATCACGTATAAGGGAAAATTGTATATTACTAGGCATGTAAGTTAATGTGTTTCAGTCTGGTTCGTCGAGCCTGAACCACACTGTATACCACTAAATAATCCAAAATAAACAAATTTTGCTTGGTAAAATAAAACTTAAAAAAAAATCGAATTCAACAGAAACAGAGTCACATATGAATCCTCCATACCAAATTATTACAACAAATAATAGACGCATTACAATTTTATGTCTACATCCTCACAGATTATAGAATTTCAATAAATAATTAATAAAATTATGATATTTTCTCATTTCAGGCAATAAAAATGTCCGAATCACTTCCAGTTGCATCACAACCCCAACGATGTACAGATCATCCTTGCTTTCCACATGGTTTTAGCTTGCCATCATCTGAATCATGCAAAAATACGCCGAACATAAGTCGGAAACATGAACGCCTTCAACACAATCTTATGCTCAAGTCTGGAAGCCACAGTGCTCATAATTCTCCACTGCCACATCGCCGCCTTGATAAACTGGAGGGGGTCATTCGAGATAAACCATCACCACTGTGTTCTCGTCGACGTTTAACATCAGAGGACTGCAGCTCCGTGGAAGCATCTCCGCTATTCCCTAGGAGGAGTGCACCTGGAAATTGTTCATGCTCCCATAATATTAAAACTAGAAACACCGCAGAGCAACTTACACAATGTAGTAACCGCCGGAACACTGAATGCTCATGTGTACTTAAGTCACCTGAGAATTGTACTTCTGATTCACCTAGACGTCGGGTTGAATCTGACTGTAGCTGTATACGACGGAATATAGCAGGAAAGGGCAACTCTAAAGCCAACAAGGCAGATTGCATGTGCGTGGATACTACCACCATAACTCCTAAGTCCAAGCGTAAAGATCTATTTGCATCCCCTGCAAAGAGTGTGATAGGAGAGCCAGGAGTATTTAGTTCCCCCATACATAACCGACTCGAAACCAATTCGTTCGCAGGTTTTGGCAGTCCTGCAAAAAGTATTTTGGGTGAACCCGGCGTATTTGCATCACCTGCACGAAGCTTGTGTACCAGTCCCAGCCCTTCTGACGACAAACAAATCATTGCAGATGAGGACCTTGCAGAACAGCCTCAACCAGACCAAACTGTGGTATCGGGATGGCTGAAATTTCGGGACAACAAGAGGGTGAGTATCGATTACTTTTACGTCAACTTGCAAAATTTTTCACCCATTGATTATGCCAATCGAAAATGAACCAGAACGTATCACGTAGCTAATTCAATGCAGGATAAGTCTACAATTTCCTTGGGCTATTCTGTATATATTTTGGGTCAAATCAAGTTTAAGAAAGTTCTGCTTCTCGACTCGACTCTGCTTCGACTCTACTTCAAGTTCTGGTTCAATTGATTTCAACTTCAAGTAGTCTATGAAGGCCAAAGCTCAGGGGCTGTTCAACCCTGCAACATATCTCGTAACGTCATTGTTGAATACTAATCAATGAAATTCGGTTTGGGCATGTGTCCAAAATAGGCCTTCGACTTTCGTATTTGTTAGGTGAAGTGCTTGTTGTGGCTGTAGTATGCGACTGGAATTGATAAATCGAAAACTATATTGTATCAAGAGAAATAGAGTCAAGTTAGAAGTTTAAAATAAATTACAGGAATTTAACAATTGATTTAATATATATTAAGTATATATGTGTGTAAGCAAACTTTAAAGGGTACTTATGAGCTTCTGAGCACCGCTATTGCTCTACATGTGAGAACTTTTGCAGATAACACTTGTGATCTGCAAATATTTAACTCGTAAACTGATTCTTTTTTCCGACAAATAATCGCATTTAATAAGAAAATTATCGTTACCTGTAGGTATAGTAAATACCTGTAGTAAGTCTGGACTCTTGTTGTGAGACAGCACTTTTCATCTTCCCTGTGTAGACCAAAACAAACTGTTGTTCATATGTTATTTCGCTATTCACATGACATTGAGATTAGATAGCAGCTCAGTGGTATGATGCACGCCAAACGCTGGGCTATAGATTTTGGCTGAAAAATTAATACACTCTAGACTCTCTGCACTTTATAAAGTAAAGACGTAATAAGTTACATATTATATCTAAATGTTTGCACTCTACTCCTGAGATGTAAGTTCCACGGTAAACATGCAAATCAACGAAACGCAAGCTTCACGAATTTTTCAATTTGGACCCTTAAACGCACTCTGCCGCCTTTTAAACCGTAGCGTTTAATTTCAATGCTGATATTGTTCTAGATGTTTACTACACAAACCGGCTGTGACCAAAATCTCCGATGGGATTCTGGCGTTGTGTTGTTCGCTCGAAATCTTTTACCAATTGTTCACGGTATTGATGTTGCTCCCGAGCAACAAACCAAAAGAATTGTCAAGGCATATAACGTGACACGTGATTTTGGTATCTTAGTTCGTATGGTATTAGAGTAAATTTGAGAAATATGGCCTAATCGACCTATATGGCACACCGTAGTTTTTCCTAAAAGAACCAATGCCGGGTCGAATGTGCTTATTGCCTGATCTGCCTTCTCAGCGCAATACTCTAGTTAGTCGTAGCTGAGCTGCTGAGGCGGATGTGTGTTTTTGATGACCAGAGATCGATTTTTGCAAGTTTTAATCTTATTTTTAGGTAAATTGTGATTCATTTGGTTTACACTAAAGTAACTAGAAATTTTTAGTTTAGACGTTACTAGTAGTGTTTGACAACCTATCTAGTAATTCAACAATTTTTGATAGAATTCAGTTGAAAGTTTTTGGTTTATAGCATGCCACAAAGCTAATGTGGCCTACCAGTAGGTAGTCCAATATGGCCCCGGCTTTTTTGACAGTGTCTCATAATATTTTGTTTTACATAATGGCGGCGAAATTACCAGAATCTCAAAGAAAACGTCAAACGTTCCTGCTTATTTATGTGCCTAAATGGTTGAAATCACAGTAAGTGGATTTCGTGCTACTGATATATATCCTAAAGCTAGAAATGTATTCAAAGACCATTACTTCATAGATGACAACGATGCTTCTGGCAACGAAAGCATTTCATCAACATCTACCCCACTGATTAAAAACAAGGAACCAAACCAGATATCTTCTTGCACTAATGAAACTCATTTTCAAGAACCTTCCCGGTCTGGAACTTCAAAACAACAGGAAACAAACTCTCTTTTTTCGCCTACAGCTTCATCTTCAACTCGATATTCTGCTCCCAAGACATCCTCTTCAAATGTTCGCGATTATATCACACCGATTCAAATATCCCCGATTCCAAAAGGCGTTCCAAAAAAAGCAAAGTAACCGTGGACGTAAAGCTACCGAATCCACTTTGTTGACTGGATCTCCTTATAATCCTGAGCTCGAAAAAACATTAAAGAAGAAAGAAGCAACAGTTAATAAGAAAGAAAGCGGTAAAGGAAAGGGTAGGAAGGGTGAGTCAAAAGCCATGCAGTTAACACGTTCTTGTTCTGATAAAAATAATAAACCCCTTTATACAGGAAGCTACAATGAAAGTTCCGATAAAGAAGATACTGAAAATTTGTATTGTGGAAATCTTTATTCTTCGGACACTAGGGGTGAATCTTGGATACAGTGTGTATCTAGTCGCATGTTGGCTCACGAAGAATGCAGTGGAGTAGAAAGAGATATATTTATATGTGAGTTTTGTACGACAATATAAATGCAGAGCTATAGTGTAATATGGCTCACCGGAGAGACAGCCAATATGGCCTAGAGCCATATTACCCCACCACATTTTGTTTTATCTTTTATTACCATAAACCCCCATGGTGTGCCATAATCGCCGCACTTACTCTAACCTTAGATAGATAACCTGTGTCGAATCGACGAATTTGATTTTGAAACATCTATATAACTGGTTTGTCTTTCGCGTAATTAAACTGGCCGTTCCTGCCAACGGAGCTGCCTATGGAGCTTGCTGGATACCCAACATAATGACGTCACAAATTCGTGTATACCATGCAGATATCAGCTGGTAATTGTATGAAATGAGCGATGAAGAGATTCAGGGATCGGACAGAGAAATTCAAGACAATTCATTAGAAAATAAAATACAAACTGATGACAAACACGATGAGGTGAGACACCAGAGTGTCACAATCCCAGAGACAAAAACGATCATCGTTGGACGGCAAGTGGCAGCGTATCATCTTCTAATATTCTCGGATGAATAAATGTCTTTATGAGCATTTCGAATGCTTCAGTATATTTATTACTGACGACGAAATGGACCAACGCTGAAATCCAGAATGCAGAATGCCCTTTTCGACATACGGAGCCCATTCCCAACAAACCCAATAAATGCGGGCTAAAAATTGTAATGACATGTGACAGCGCCACACGATGTATTTTATTGATGCAGGAAATTGAACGCTAACTAGGGCTGCCATTTCTGAAATTATGAAACTAGGACAACGCGTTCGAAATCCCCCGGATTTGTTAGCATAAAACTCGGACATTCTTCCGAGGTAATGTTCCTTATTTTAAAAAATGGGTTCAAATTGTTACACCGTGTTTTTCTGTATTTATTTACTATAAAATTAGTTAGTTTACAAAAAACAGTAAAACAAAACGATGCCAACGAATTAAAATAAATCTCTCTTCCATTTAGGAACAAAAATAAATCTTCTTAAAGTTAAAGATGCAATTTCTGTAGAAAGAAAACATAAATTATATATTATTAACTAAAGAGACTAAAATAGTCCGCCATATAGCCCTCAAAACAGTAAGGAACCTGTTTTAAAGAAGCAAGAATTAATAAAAATCAACACAATTAATATCTTTGCAATTATATTTTGCATTGATGAGTGACGAAACCGCTTATGTGTTCAGTGAGTTTCTTTCTTTCGTCCTTTGTTGAGAAATTAGTGAAAACAATCTGTTTAATGAGCTATGCTAAAAAATACTTTGTAATCTCGAATAACATGGTGCACAAATGAGTATTCGATGTTTTTAAAATATTGATTTGCCATTAAAGCCTGGCTTGGTCGCTTAACACCTGGATGTGAGAAGCGCCGTATTTATACTCAACGAATTATCCTAGAACCTTCTTGAATATTCCGTTCTCCGAACCCAAAGTTTACTAGAATGTCACTAACCTAAGGATGTTTCTATTTCCGCTTGTGTCGCTTGTGTCACTTTGTAGGACGTAACAATATATTTAAGTGAAATCCTTTGAGGTAGTTTATCAAAGGCCCTTATTAATTCTGTACACGTATTTTTATTGTTTTTAACAATAATGTTTTCTTTTATACAATAATGTTTTGCACACACTAAATATATTACGTCACAAAAAGCTTTAAGGTAACTCACTCAATTAACCTGTTTTGTTTTATTAATAAGGGTTCTACAACAAAACTTAAAATTCTCAAATAGGTACAACTATGATCATCTAATGAGGAAGTAACTATTTAAAGTTGCTACCACTGTACAGTATATAATATACAAAGGTCACATTACTGATGCTCATACTTCAGCAGGAGTCATAATCCATCGTTTTAACAGAAAAGAATGCTATTCTCATCGTTAAATAAGTCCGGCTTTCGAGTCAGTTTTCCGAACCCCTAATATAGTTTTTTACAATGAGAAGTCTCTGGTCCTCGGCGAACCGGGCGCGCTGCCAGAGGAGATGCAGTCTTGCCGACTGTCACCATCATAGCTATGCGAAATTAATTTCTGATCGGGTTCCAATTCACTTATTATATCAATTACATGGTCGTGCAAAAATTAAGCTGTTTTGTCTTTTGAAATATCACGGAAGCTTAAAAACCTTCGGGAATAATTCCGTTCATACCTACATATCTGATAATTGTAGATATGTGATTTCACAGTTGTTTCATCCAAAATGATTGAGACAAAAAGAACTTTCAATTTCGTTCTTAATAAAATCAAGAATTTTTTTAGCAATTGATGAAACTAAATCATTTTCAATACATTTCGATAGTCCTAAAAAAAACCTTTACTGGGAGTCATTTTTGAGTAGCTTAATGCATACTGACTTTGTTTTATACTGAAAATTTTACATATTTTATATTTGAGAATATAAATCTGTAGTTTTGAATTTTTACAGGATTCGAAATTCGAATTCGAATTGAATCTGTTCAAATGAATTTAACTAATTATTCTCTTCGTAGATTGGATTGAAAGAATAATTTGCCAGATTATAATGCGAGATCTTTGTTTTTGGCTTGGATAAATTCGAGTCTCGAAGGAAAATTGCAAGTATTGTGTTTATAAGAGCTACTTTATGCTTCAAAGTCTCCTTACTTGACTCTCTCGCATTATTTAATATTTAGGCGCCTTCTTAGAGAAGGAAAGGGATATTATTATATGTATACTCATTACACATCATCGAAGTTTATATGGATAGTATGAACAATTCAATTCCAAGTGCACGTTCATTGCTAGAAGAAAATTTAAAATTCTTTAATTTTTGCCTTTCTGTTTCATATAATTGCTTATTTATCTTAAATTCTAAAATATACTTTTTTTTATAATTGAATGTAAATTTTCAATAAGTATTTTCTTTTATTTTTAGTTTTTGTTCCATTAACCGCTACGACACAGGCAATAATTGCGCATGATATTAAAACTAATATATCCTAATATTCATGTATAGTAAATACCCCTCGCCGCAATCATTAAGTAAACCCAAGATTACCATTCCACATCCCCTTTCATAATTAAACAGGAACCTACGTAACAAATCTATATCATCTAATTTATTCTTACTTATTACCATGAATGCTTATTCAATCCATATTAATACATATTATAACCTAATAATAATAAAAATAAAAATACACAAACTAAATAAAAAATTTACATTCTCTTACAATTAATGACAAACGTATATCATAATATTATAAGATATTAATTGTCTTATTGTTGTAGATAATACGAAAAAAATGTAAACTCCCACCAGCATACAGTTTCAGAATTTATTCAATGAAAGTTCTAGCAATGGTGTAACAAGGTAAGTGCCATCTGAGCACAACGTCACTAGTTGCCGAATTTCCAAAGAAATGTATGGAAAACCAATTTTTTTGCAACCTTTTATTGCTGTTGAAACACAAGCAAAATAGTATATTTAACAATTATGTGCAAAAAAAATTTAGGTGAGTTAATTCTCATTAAAAATTTGAGTACATATGAGTCTGACGAGTTATATGTGTTTGGCATTTTATGCTGGATTTATTGTTGCAAAGACGCTGCCAACATTTCAGCATCTCTCTCACTCTGCTCGTGGACTGTGCTTACAGTAAGTTTGAGTCTTAAACAAATCTATCTGACCACTCGATTATAGCCGTAGGTTTAGATGTACTGTTGGGGAGTATGATGGTTGGTGGGGTGAACACTACGTTTTGTTCAGCGTTACATGAAGCATGACGTTGGACAGCACACGGTTAAAACTTTGGGATTAAATTTTAATCTTTTTTGTTTTATGTAGCAAATCATAAAGATTAAAGAAAGGGGATCTAGCCAAATGAAAACACCGCGAGTTAAGATTTAATTCCATATAATTCCAAGATTAAAGAATTCACATAATTGGCTGTCACTATACCTGAAGTTCGGTATAATGGATGTTATATTTAACCCTTAGCACTGCGAAAATTTTTGAATATGACCTATCAATAACTTCGAACCATTTTTACTATTGGCTACCAGCTACTCCGGAATATAATCGTCCGTATGTCGTCGAGCTTTTGTATATGTTGAATGTGAGCTTATAACGCCCGATTTGGACAAAAGTTTTACAGTTTGTATAGGATACCAAAATAGCTGACACGTATTTTTTGCTTCCCCTTACCATGCCCCACCACACGGCTAGAGAGGTTAGAATCTACGTCATTTTACAATGAAACGTCATTTTCAAAAAATCATATCTCGAGAACAAAGCAATCGATTTTTCTGATATAAATGCCGAAGTAAGCATAATGCTTTATGTCTTTTACAAAAAATATAGTAGCACTGAACGAAAATAATTGTTAATAATCGTACTTCGTGATTTTACGGTATACGGTGATTTAAAAATTCATAAAATAAAATAACTTTACGTGGGATGGCCACACAGGAATGCGGTTTTTTAGTTGAATTTTTGGTATTCGGTAGAAGAAGACATATGAAAAAAAAAATTGTTTTGTGGTATGTAGTGCTAGAGGGGGGGGGGGGTGGCTTGCACCCCCGAGGGGTTGACCGAAATGAGGCGTGTGGGGTATCAAATTAAAGAGTGAAGAGACTGTGATCGAGTGGAGAGGTTCCTGTTTTGATCCTGTAAGCTTCATACTGACGTTTTTACCGTTAAAAAAGGATTTTTTTGGACTTGGGTCATATACACCCCCTTCCTTCATTTTGCATATATTTTGCCCGTTCTTTCTTCCGAATGCATTAGCGGTCTGTTGTAAACGTCTTTTGTTTGGGTGGCAAATTTCGTCGACATAACGGTTTTTCGCAAACACGAGATTAAAATAAAGCTATTTTTTCACAAACCCACTTTGTCTTTTCGTTGAATCTATCTCTTCCAACGCTTTTTAACCAACAAACTATGATTCTTATTTGATTGGATTCACAACTTAATTTATTGTTCCATAATGTACTTTCGATTTCGAATTTCGAAAATAGAGGGGGTAATTTCGAAAAAAAGCACTTTTTTACCAAACTTGGTATTTACATTGTTGCACGCTTCTTTCCCCATCCATTTTATCGGGAGACGTAAGCTCTCGGACGGGCGAGGCGGCAAAGTTATAGTCCATGAAGGAAGTGGCGTAGCTTGAAGTTTGAGGTCTTAAGTGATTATTCCCAGCGGGGGCTATCATTTATGTGAATTACAAGTCCCTCGGTGGGAAGGGGCGGAATCTACAATCTACGTTGGTCTCGGAATCGCGATGTTTTCCGCCATACATATGCAAAAACGGAAAACCCTCAAGCTCCCACAAAAAGCAACTGATTTAATTTTACTGAAAAGGGTTCTCCTACTTTTACATCCTGCGTCGATTGTGCACTACGTTTTTCGATCGGGGGCAGTGGAGGAAATAACGGCCGTTTTTACTCTGCCCGCTTTAACTAAGCCATTTCACTTCGCCGCATAGGCATGTGGGAACTCAAACTGCATTAAAAAAATACACATTTGAAAATGACTTGGATTAGTCAAATTTAGTCCCCCCCTCCCTTCCCCCCTAGTAAACATGTGGAATATTTTTCAGGCCCTAAAAAACTCTATTCTATTCTATTTAAACGTGTATAAGTGTATAAATCCATCTCCACCCCATAATTCAGCTAAATATACTAAGATTTCCAAAATTCCTTTTGATTATTTTTTTAGTGAAAAATTTGCTGGAAATTTTCTCTTTATAAATTTTATGCATATTAAACACAGACAACACTGCCTCAATCCAATATAAAATCAACGATGCCTCGACCTGATGTAGGGAAGGCCTCAAGTTTTTCCTGGAAGATGTACTGGCCTCAACGTGTGTATGTACTTAGTTTTTGCGTGCGATAAATAGTTTTTGAGATAATCGAAAAAGAAAAAAAGCGTCCTTTTCAAGGAGAAAAATTGCCATCTGTTGAGTTTTTTCCATTCGTGATTGTGAAGAATTGATGCGTCGGGGAAAAAACTTACCATGAAAAAACTGCTCAAAGCATTGCACTAATGCCGTTAAAAGTAAGAACTGATTAAATATATGCGAAATGTGGGAACTGGGGGGAAGTGGACCCACCTGTACGAAAATGGGTTCTCGATGAAGTTATTTTAATTGGCAAAAAAATAAACACTCTCGATAAAACTCAGTGAGACCTTTTTTTTTTATATTATTAAGCCAAGCTCAGGGGATACCCTATGATGCAAAGCACAGCGTGGCAGGAAGGAGATAGGGAAAGGATTAAGGGATATGAGGAGAGCGGCGGAGGTGCCGATGTATGTCGTCCTTAAACTTTCGCAGGTTGTATGCCGGAGGAAAGACAGAAGATTGTAGACTGTTCCACATTCGCACAGTTCGAGATAAGAAAGCATCACGGAATTTTAGTGTACGGCCGAAGGTAATTTGAAGGGTCAAAGGATGAGCGCGGGATGCAGCGCGAGTATTGCGTGCAGGAACTATTCTACAAGGGATCAGACTAGATATTTCATCAAAACATTGACCATGCATATAGCGATAAAGGAGCGAAAGGCATCCAACATTGCGACGGTGCTCGAGCGAGTCGATATGACGAGTAATTGCCACATCGCCAATGAGCTTGAAGCCTCTCTTTTGGACAATATCCAATGAAGCTAAGGCTGTGCGACCAGCCCCGGCCCAGATATGGGAATTGTATTCCATTCTAGGTCTGATGTAGGACTTGTAGAGGAGCGCTATATTTGATGGGCTGAAATATTTCTTACACCTTTTCAAAAAACCAAGCCATTTTGATGCTTCTTTGGCAACCGAGAAGATGTGATCTGTCCAGCTTAACTTACTGGAAATATTAATGCCAAGAATTCTTAGTGACGGTGAATCAGAAATTAATGCTCCATCAAACGAAACGGGAGTGGTTAAGTGATGGTCTTGTTTTAATGAGATGAGACAGCTTTGGGTCTTAGATGCATTGAATTCGACGCGATTCACTTTGCCCCAAGCGAGAATATTGTCAAGATCGTTATTCAATGATCTAATCATGCAGTCTCGCTTAACACATGTGGCGTTCCCTCTGGAATCCGCAAGGGTGTCAAAGGAGTATGCGAAATCAAGGGTACTGTCATCAGCAAAGCTATGGATAGGATTAAAAGTAAGGGAAAGCAGATCATTAATGAAGATTAGAAATAGAGTCGGAGAAATAACAGAGCCCTGGGGGACACCCGCATTAATAGGATGAGGTTCAGATATAACGCCATCTAATACAACACGTATTTGGCGACTAGATAAAAAACTTTCAATCCATTATAGAAGAGGAGGGGAAAGACCAAGTGCTTTGAGTTTGGCTAAAAGGGCTGGATGCCAGACTCTATCAAAGGCCTTTGAAATATCTAGAGCAACGATTTTGGACTCACCAAAATTGTGAGGACTACGATTCCAACGTTCCGTAAGAAAAGTCAGCAAGTCTCCAGATGAGCGACCGTGCCGGAAGCCGTATTGGCGATCGTTGATGAGCTGATTGGTTTCCAGATACTTCATTAATTTGGAGTTAATGATAGATTCAAAAGCCTTTGAAAGAATCGAAGTGATTGCAATTGGTCGATAATTTGAGGGATCGCTACCCTCTCCTTTCTTGGGAATAGGCTGAACGTGAGCTAGTTTCCAAGCAGTTGGAAATTTTCCTGTCGAATAGGACAGGTAGAATAGTTTGCGCATAGGTTTAGCCAAGGATGAGGCACAACACAGCGAGAAAGCATCGGGCCTGCGACTTTAGAGACGTTGATACCATTAAGGACCTTGAACACATCTCTCGTACGGATGTGTATTGGCTCTTGTACACATCCGCACGGGGGATGCACGACAGGTGCCTGTGAATAGATATGCGATATGTCAAATTGGAAGGACCCCCTCCGGGGGTGGATACCTATCCCGCACCACTAAAGTAACCCTTGTAAAAAAATCTTCAACGAATTGTACCTGGCACGAATTTGAGATGAACAGTGGAATCGATTTTCCAATCGGACTTAACCCTACCAAGTTATAGGTGACTTACCGTGCAAAAATCTCGTACCTAATTTAGAAAAAAAAGTAACGTACTAAAAAAAGTGCCATGCCCACTTTTCGAGAAACGAGAAGTGAAAACAAAGAATTATAGCCGTTTTAGAAAAAGTTTAGAAAGTATACTGCGCACCCTGCTGTTATTCTAGTACGTTTTCGAAAAATCTAGTACAAATTATATGGGTTTTGAGTACCCATACCGGTATGGTCCGAAGTGAAATGGCTGAATTATAAGCGTAAAACTAAATACCTCAACCCAAAAAAATAAAAAAACCTAGTACCCTACTTGTCCTTCTATGCGATTATCTAAAACTCGCTTTGAAATCAAGTAAATCGGATGGGTGTCTTCGGAGATTACCCCTGCAAACTTTTCTGTACACGTATAGGACGAAAAATTGAGATTTAGGCTCCCTCCACTCCGCCCCCTCACCTACCAGCGACTACACCCTAACCACCTCTCAGCGAGCACTTGTAGCGCCCGACGGTAGTTTTCATTTAAGTCCTTAATGAGCTCTGTGTGCGTTTTCGTTAAGGAGTTATAAGCAAAAGAAGTTGAAACTCTCCCCTCCTGGCCCGCCGTGTGCGAGCCCCTCCTAAAAATCAACACCATTTAATAAATGTCCACCGGAATACTTAATCTACCGAACTGTCCTCTCGTCCAGTTCTATCGGTATATCTTAAAATGTTACTCTTCTTTATCAGCGTCGTGTTTTATTTTGCTGTTGTTTTCATCTATCCTAGATTTATATGACCAGTCCATTAAAAGATTAAATTTCAATAATATGAATGTATTCAAAAGTGTTTTCAATTATTTTTCTTAATATAATTTAATACTTCATGTATTATAAAATGTCATATCAAATATGTTAAATTATAACCTTTCGCTGGAATTTATTTGTAATAAAAGGAATTAAAATATAAACCAAAAGGCTCATATATTTAGTTACAAAGTACAAGAAATTAAATTTTAATAGCTTACAGTTTTAGTAAGAGAAGTACTAAATTTTAAACTAAATTCAGTTAAAATATTTAGTAGAACTGCATTTAGTCCAGTCAGTAGGGGTTTTTGGCCTACAGAAGGTGGGGTAGTTGTGATTATTATATATGTTATTCAGCTCTGGCCGCCGATGAAATATTCAAGTTTAGACCCTAGGGGAGAATACGCGCGTTCCGCCACTTAATTAAAGGTACCAAAAATTGTTTTTTTTCAAAATAATTCCTCAACGCTTGATCCTACGGCAAAAATGTAAAAGTATAAATTGAAGAAAACGAAATTCCCTACATTTTTTGTAAAAACACTTTTTTTGTAAGTCTAATGTGTAACGATTACAGCGGCGGAACCGTGAACATTCTTCCAAAAAAATGTATACGAATAGTGCCCCTTGTTGTGGCCCAGTCTGCTGGTACACGGAAGCAACAGGCTGGCAGGTGTACCGGTAGTAAAGTAGCAAGCAATAGCGGAACACTTTACTTCGCACAGTAAAGTGCCCGCTTATTGCTAAATAATGTGATGATTGTTTACATTACATCAGCAGTGACTAAACATGCTACTTTGCATAGAGCACGGTCATTGCCCGTTTTGTTTACAACAGCACAGCTGCTTGCTATCGGTGACATTGGCCAGCGGTCTCGTTATCGGTTGTAAATATTACCGCATCATAATAATTACATATGTTGAGGGTCAGATTCTACTTCCGATTTCCGTGTGCAAGTTTTCGTGGGTAATTTAAAAAAAAGGTGTAATTTAAAGAAGCTGGTGTTTTTAATTGCTTAGGCACACGACACCTTCATACAAGGTGTTTTTTCCATGGTGGCCTTAGAATAGGAGGTGAATGTAAACACCTAGTCAAACAAAAAATTGTATGGCAAGGGTGGGCAGCATCTCAACGGTTTCGGAGTTACAGGGTGACTAAGAAAATATTCTAGTCTTTCACAAAATACTCTGTATCTTAAAAAGTACAAGGTATATGGTCACTTACAGATTGTATGCAGAACTTCTTGGACTTTCCAACGACTGCTCGACCAGCTCCGTACTCCTCTCCCCTCCGGAGTTATGGCGCTCCTAACTAAAGATTATTTGTTCACTTAGTGACGGAAAACCCATCATTTAAAAAAAATATCGTCTAATTTCGGTGTAACCTGAATGTGTTATGTTTAACGGCTACAGTGAGCGCACAGGTGTAATAGGTCAAATTAAAGAGAAGCGTCCACAGTTTAGGGTTAATAAAAACAAAATTACGTTAGGCGTCTTTGTGTAAAAAAAGAGAGGTCAAAGTCAAGATAAAGGTAAGGAAGTCCGAAATTCTTAGTTTAGACCACCAAAACTCCTAAGGGTAGAGGAGTACGGGGATGGTCTAGCAGTCGTTGGGAAGGCCATGAAGTTGTGCAAACAATCAGCTCTGTAAATTACCGTAGGCTTTGTACTTTTTAAAAATCACAACTACCCCACCTTTTTGAGGGCAAAGGCCTTATTTAGTTGTTATGTTATTAAATAAATAAAACAATTTCCATTTTTTCTTTCCATTCTGTTTTATGATATTAACAAAATATTAACAAATTATACTTGCACAATACATATGTACTAGATACATAAAATTAACATATAACTGTGAAAACCAAAACATATAACTTCTTGTTTGTAAAATAACTTTCAAAAATTGCTTTCTTTCGTTTTATTCAATTCAAAACATCCTACATTTGTATCGAAACCAATACAAGTGTGCTTTTTAACAATAAAAATGATTTCGTTATTCTGTAAATTATATAAAAATATGGCCAAAGAAGAAAACTGAATCCTTAACCATAGAAATGTAAGTGTCTTTTCTATAATGGAAATCTCGACTAACTTCTACCTGGGAAGTATTAAATGATTCTTCATTTAAGAAACTTTCACATAAAAAATATCTTTGTCATAGGTTGTTTCGTTGATATCAAATTTCTGCAGTTCACCAAAGCTAAAAATTATTTGAGTTCTAAATTCTGTAATGTGTGTGCCATAAATTGTTGATGCCGATTGGTTAATGGCTTAGAACTGTTAATATAATTATTTAAGAAAGCGCTTAATTTTGAAAAATATTTATGGGGGCCATTTCTCTTTATTAGACCCAGATAATAAATTATCAGATGATTTTTGGGAATTAATTTATTTTATATGTATTTATTATATTACTTAAATGCAGCCTAATTAATTATTTTTTTAAGTCACCAACACACTTTGCAGTTATTATTGGGGATAACATAATTCGTATTATTCGAATTAAAGTCAATACTCCTAGCCAATGCTGCTGTACAACTTTTTGAAGGTCTTCAAAAATTGAGGGAAATGTGAAATTAAATACAGATTTTGTGACGCGATATTTGGGGGTAATGTTTTTCCATAGTACTAAAAGGAATTCATTCGATCGGTTAAAATGCAGTAATTTTTAATCACTGAGAGAAATACTCACTTTTTTGTCTTAAACTATGCATTATGATACTCTGAACATATTATTTTATTAACAATGTTTATTTCAATTAATCGGTGGAAAGATTTGGCGATCGGATGTAGCTTAAGCGACTTTCTTTGTGAAAAAGTGGACTTTTCTACTGCTCGTGATTGCGCTGGTGAGTCGTGGAAAATGACCTGTTTGAGAAAAATGTTCACAGGAGAGCAATAATGGCAGTAGAGGAAATAACTGTACAAATATATGCGAAATATAACTTTAATTTCATATGCAATTAAGGCAAGCAGAGAAAACTTTCTTCTACGAATTGTGGCTGCTAATGTGCCGAAGCGAACATTCAAACCCGTTTTCCGATCGGACATAACCCTACTGAGTTAGAGCCGATCTAAGGTGGTAAAAATCTAGTACCTCAGTTCGAATAAAAAAGGGGAAAATTAAAAAAAATGATTATGGGGATGGCTATAAAATGCTATTTGAGGAATTTGATTCTGTACTAGATTTTCCAAAATTTACTAAACAAGCTTTGAGCGCTCCTTCCGGTTTCCCCCACTTAATTGAAGTAAACATTGCCAATAAAGGTGTCGAAGGTGTCGTGCCTAAAATGGGCATTCCCCTTTGCAGGGTTTTCTTCAGTTAGATATTGGGTATGGTAACTCTAAATGATTCCACAAAACCTAAGGTAGTATTACCTCCTAACTTATCGCGGCAAATGCCGACTAGGCTTCCTTTAACATTTTCTTCATAAACGTGAGGTTTGATAAGTGCCAGAAAGTATCTTTAGGAAATTATCTTTTTCAGTCATTTTCGCTGAATATGCTTAAGAAAAAGTTCAAAAAACGCAGAAAGAGCAACATTTTCGGGACAGAGTGTGATAGGTTTTGGGCTTCTTAAGTCCAATATTGATGACATACTTTTCGATAAAAATAGTAGTGATATAACAAAAAAACGAGTAGAAATTCCAACATTTTAACTATGTTGAGCCATAACTTCAAAATGGACAGGATGAGGGAAAAATTTATAGACCGTTGGTAAGGTCCAGCGATTATCTACCCACCAAAGTCCATATCATCATCATAGGGTGTAACTTCCAGCAGTTGCGGGGTGATCTATAAAAACATACCAAATATATTTAATTCCCGTTATCTTGGAAATCATTAGAAGTCCCCCCCCCTCCCCCGGGCCGACCCATACACTTTTTTCCTCGCCTTAGGTGAAGGTTTAAGGATTTGTTTTCTTTTGATAAATGAACATACTTTAAATGAAATAGTAGCAAAGTTTTCAGGGCATATAAAACAGAAGTACATTATTATTGTAGAAAATTATTGTCAAATTTTGAATTGATTTTAACCAACCTAGTGAATGGTTTAGATGTATCTACTAATTTTACATACAAAAAATTGCAAAATATTGCATAACGTTTTTCAAGATCAGTAAAAATTCGATATTCAATGTAGAAAAATACTTAAAATGAAAGTGAAAAGCTTCAGTGAAAGATATGTTAACAGGCAAACAAACAGGCCTTATATCGTAAACTAAAAAGTACTGAGTCACCGCACTTTTGATTTTATCCGATGGTTACAATAAAAGGTTGCATGCTGTCAATATCATAATCTTCGTTTTGTATATTTGATTAATAAAACGCGAAAATAACTATCAGTGTAGCTACACAGAAGAGAAAAAGGTTTTACTTTCTCATATCAAAGAAATGCTTTGACGGATCTTTCCAGAGTAGTTTTCCTGATTCCTTTAGTCCTAGGTCCTCCAGAAATAGGAAGTAGCGATAATAATAATGATATGAAGTTTCTTACTTCTTTTTCCAATCTACTAAAATTATATAATAATAACTAGAAATAATAACATCTGTATGTACTTACTTACCGAATGTTTCAGTATTTTCCAATTGGCTCTCCTTTCCGGTTGTTTCATTTAAACCAATATCAACAAATTTGGCATATTTCTTCCACTTATCCAATAATAGAGAAAACTGAGTTTTATATTTCAACTCAAAATCATAAGCAACTATAGTAAAGTTTAATTAGTTCACAAATATTACATACAAGTAAGAATCCTTAGCAAGTTCGAATCAAAAAAGAAGAAAGAAAAACGTTCGTAGAAGTTGATTGGATTTCAAGTGATTTTGGTTCGTAGTTCAACAGTAGCTTAAAGTCTTGATATTATATGGGGTCCTGCTCCTTTGCCACCGAAACTTGCTAGTTGAATTTCCTCAGATCTCTGTTTTTTATGCTCAGGTAATTTTTTTTATCAAATTCCTTTCAACTTTCTGACGTTTGTTATTAAAATTTTGAATTTCGCCCAGATATACCGTATTGGAAGTAGGATCATAATATATATCCTGAAATTAACATTGAGCTTGAAATATATATTAACTAATTAGAATAATGTCTTAAGTACAATTCCCACTATTGGACTATTTTGAACTTTTGCTGAAAGCAATTAATTCACGTTACCAACACGGCATATATTTAAAAAGACTTTTAAGTTTATAATTTCTTACTCACCTGTCTATTTATTAGAAGCACTGAACCAATTACTGCGTTGCTCATTTTAACAGGTGCTGTGAAATCTATTTGGCTTTAAATTACAAATAGCAGTGTGTACATAAATAAACACTAACTTAATCAATTTATTAGCCCATACCGTTTTCTGAAGTCAAGAAAGAGGACACATTATTAAGAACAAAGGAAAAGCAATTACATCTGCTAAATTGATAGACAATTTGGGGCTGTAGATCAAAATCAGTTTCTATCCCATGACTATCAGTATTTATCCAAATCTCATCAGAACTACTACTGACACTTTCTCTGCCGGCTAAAACTAACAAAAAAATCAAGATATTATTGCACATATACATACATTTGCTTTTAAATCTTACTGGATTAAAAAAGCTGTGCTCCTTTGTGTCCGCAGGACAGAGCAGAACAAAAGATATACAAAAGAACGCTTCATACATTTTCACAGAAGATTTAAATTAGGCGAACAATACAAATAGTTCGCTTTAATCAACAGAACAATTTGTTCTCACCAGTATATGGGAGTTCTAGAACAAGGTACACAAAAGAATACAGCTTATATCATTCGAGGCTAAATCACAACTTTTATTTTTACTATCAATTTGGCCTTGTTCACTTGCAAATTTTCTTAAATCTACTTACTTTAACTTCTGATTGTCACTTTTATATAACACATTTAGAAAAGATCCGGCTTTGTACTCCGTTTTAGCTGAATTAAATTCAGCTTAATCATAAATCTAATTATCTAGGGTCCGTAACTGTTATGGGAGACTGTGAAAAAATCTTGAAATAATTTAAAATTTAACTTTTTTGTTTTAGTTCTATGTAACTGTTATAAAAGACTTTTTAAATTTTGGATCATAAGATAATAGTTATTAATTAACTGTATTTTGTTTTTTTTACACTCATACTTGTTACTGAAGACTTTTATTTATTTATTTCTTATGATAAGAGTCCCAAAGGACTTTTCTTTTCTTAAGTCTTAGTAGACTTTTATACTTTTAGCTCAGTGATAAGAGTTATCCGAGACTTTTATTAATAAAAGTCTCTTCATAAAATTTTTAGTATTTCTTCCACTTTACACCCTGTAACTTTCTTGCTTTACACTCTATTAAGGTGGGATTCATCTCAGATAATATAAACCGTCTCAGTTTTCCAATAAATGCCCAATCAGCCTTCCTGTCACCTTCTGTTGGAAGTTGTAGGACGTCAAAGTAAAAAAGTGGAAAAAAAAGACCTAATTTTTTCAAATATTAACGATTTACCCGCCAAAATGCATCATAACTATACACTTTTTTTTTATGAAATTTACAAACCTCGGAATGCTATCCAAAAAGGAGCCACCCTGATTTTGTGGTTGTACGTTGAGCTATGGAGTTTGTCGTCGATAAGAATATTTATAATTCGATTCCGACCGCAACAGGCCAAATTTTGTCTGCTACTGTCTTGATCTGCTGTCTGGATATATTGCCTGTGCCATATTTCTGCAAGTAAAATGCTAGTTATTCATTGAAATTTAATTTAGAAAATATCTTATCATTTCACAAAATTGTGGCATAGTTAACACATATGGGGAAAATCAAATAACTGCATCACCAATGTATACAGCCGTGAGTGAAATTCAAAGTAGACCACAGTAGAAGCATCACGCTAATGAATCGCTGCTGGTCATGTTGGTCATAGAGATATTATTTATTTACAACTTCTCTTAATATTCTCTCAGCATACAATAAACAATTGCAGTATGTAAATCACTGCTCAAGGGAAAAAAATCTCGAGTATATTATCTATCTTGTACGATAAATTTCAATTGCACACATCGGATTATACCATGAAAAGAGGAACCCTACATTCTACCGCATGAGATGCTATCTGTTATGGAGGCTAAAGCGCGAATAAATTATATATTCAAGTAGAGCTTAACCGGAGAAACCCAGCACCGTGCGGAATGAAGAAGCTAAGAGCCGCGAATTAAAGCGAAGCGCAATAATGCAGGATCATACAATTAATGGAATTAAATATTCACCCCTCTAGCTAACCCATAAATTCATTTAGTCAGGACGTCGAGGGAATACGTACCTATTTCGGCAGAGCCATATGTTGGGCAAATGAAGTCCTCATTGGGATCAGTGTGGTTCCCTTCTAATTTCGGATTCCAATATACTTATGTACCTTTGGCTTACAGAATTCCTCTGGAAAATGTTTCTCTTTTTTCTTTTTTTACAGTTTTAATGTAAAATAATTGGTAGTAAGGAAATTTTTTTTGTCTACAGCATTATTGATTTTAGTCGAAAAACAAAGGTTTATTGATTTTCTCTTGAAAAGCCTTCAGTTTCAAGTTAAGAGTTCAGCCATTAAGGTAACTTGAAAAGTTTGTCCTTCGTGGGAAAACACAGGACGTTGAGTCACAACCATCTTGTCGCATAAAGGCTTCTATTATTCCTCTTTGAAATTTTTTTTAAGCAGAGTTACCCAAATTTTCGTAAAATTGAAGCCTTGGGACATAAGGGGGTTAAAAATATTCTGAAAATGGGATTGGTTAGGGTGTGGGAAATAGGAGTTTACTGCAACAAAAATAACATAAGAAACGAGACCGGAGGCACTCAATGCCGATCCAGACATCTTTGTATAGGAATAACAATGAAATTTATCCTTTTCCGCACTTAATTTCCGCTCGCGCTTATAAAGGATGTGAAACATTTGTCATGTCTTTTACTCTGTATTCATGTTATATCACTCTGTTCATTCTTTTCTTGTTCCCATTATAGGATCAAAGGAAAATATTATCACAAAGAGAAAACAAACGCATATTTCTCAAGATAATGTCAATAAATGTTTAGCTTGGTTAAGTATACTTATACTTTTATATAAACTTTTCGAAGCAGGAGATATCTTCAATGAATTGGTAAAATGTTGAAAATTTTTATCAGCTTAACGATTAGACAAAGTGTGTTTCCTTTAACCGTTCATTCAGTACAAATAAGAGATCTATACTCTTGCTTATGGTATAATGACTAGGAGCACAATTTAATCTGATGTAAAATCTCTTAACCTAATACATTCTAATGATTGTAGAATTGTGTGCGTGTATTTTTGTTTAGGGTAATTATGTATATTTTCTAAATGCATATAATGCTATATCTTCCCCCTTTCAGAGAATAGCTTATAACTGATTTTCAAAAACAAAATTGCTATAAATTCAAATTGTGCACTGAAGTTATACTAAATATTTCTTCAAATTATGGCATATTTTCTAATTTGAAAATCTTTCCGAATCCATTCCCTAATACTATTTTTACATAGTTTTAGTCTATCTTTCCTTGAACAATTAATACCCATACGTTTGTTTCAAATTTTTATTATTTATAAATTTTTCCACTGAAATTGGAACAGATCTGATGAATGCCTTATTCCTGCTATAAAATTTTCCATTTAATTCTTTTACTATATATCAACGTGGATCTTTAAGTAGTTATGGATAATTCCTGATTGCCATTTTTTCCGAAATATTAAAAAATTCTTTGACCCACTGAAAAGTTCTATCGCGGCTTTGCAGCCTTCTTGCAATATTTTGTATAGTTCCCTTCTTTTTTTCCAAACATTTCACCTAGACCTGTTGTATTTTTGGCTTAAGGAGATTTTCCTTTATTGGTAATTTTCCACGGAGTCTGCGGACATTAAGCAATTGAGCTGCAGAATATTGTAAGTCTTTTACTGGTATTTTCTGTTTTTCAAACAGCATGGTTAAAGCAGCAGCGGTCTTTATACCTACAGCTCTTTAGGATAGACCGTTCCGTTTGGGGATATTAATGGCTTATCGTTAGTTTAGTGTTCTATGCCGCCAAGAAGCCTGAGATTTTAATGGAGTTAACCCTTAAGTACGCGCATGGAGTCAGAGCAATTAACCACGAAAAAAAATGTAGAACGCATTCTCTCTCAACCTTGCGTCTTCCAGCAGCTTTTCAAAATAGAACATTACTATGAAAATCATCGTACTCGCGCCACTGCAACGTACGCATGCTTTTGTACTATAGTGAAGTGTGATCCTATGCACCCACTTACGTAATTTTTTTCGTAAGTTAAGCTTTGTAAGGTATATCTTTTGAAATTTCGACATTTTATAATATTTTCGAATCTAGCGAAAATAAATAAAACGTATGTTGAGATTGTAGTTTTGAGTGAATAAACTTTTCTACTTTACTCGGGATAGTGGTTCTTATTTTTTTACTTTTCTATAGGGACTGGCAAGAAGTTCATTAGTATGTAATATAAAATTATTGTTATTTTATTTTCGTGTAAACTCAAAGAGAAGTTATTTGTTTTTAAGTTTTTGTTAAAGCAATAAGATTTAATTATCGAATTGTTTTTGTTTTTGAATATTTTGTGGTTTACTTAAATTTCTAGAAAAAAATTGAGGTCAGTACTGACCGCATGAGCCCACTTGTGTGGTTTTGCTAGTTAGGGTTAAAAGGGTTACTCTCTGCAAAAATGGAGAACCCTAACGGGAAAATAATTCCGCGAGTTTATTACAGAGTTTGCTGACTTCGAAAAGAGCTTCTATGCCTCGATCGACTTACTGAAATTATCAACCGTATCTAAATACGATTTATCTCCGTATTCAGCTATATCGCAGCCTATTACGGACCAAGCTGTTAGGGGAAATTTTAGAGATAAGCGGGGCTCTTTTAGCACCTTGGATTTGACAGTTAGATATGAAATTATGTATATCTACTGACATACCTATCCAGACACCAATTTAATTTAAGATTTTTGTATTATAATTTTGTCGTCTATAAACAATATTTCCTTCCAGCTAGATCGAATCTTTGTTTTTGTACCAGAGCATAAGAACATCAGGACAAGTTTTAATATTGGTCCCTATATTACTATTTTTACAGAAGGATCTTTTTCTGTTTCTGATTTCATTCAGTCAACAGAACTGCCTGATACATCAACGCTTAGGAAATGATTAAAAACTGTCTAATCCTCTACGCTTTTACCTGTTTCTATATAATGGCGTGAGAGATAATCTGGGACATATGCAAACTTTCCTAGAATCCTTTTTAATTTAATATCATAATACAACAAATTCATGAGCATTGATTGTAATTTCGAGGAGGATACTTTCGTTACATATTTTTGTAAAAGAGCATTCAAAGGCTTGATCATTTTCTATCATTGTTGGCTGTCTGTCGATGGAGTAATGAATTTTTTTACTGCTAGAAGCTCCTTTTCTATTTGAGCATATTCCTTTTCATGGTTTAAAAGAGATCTACTTGCAAATGTAAAAACTTTTTTATTTTGCAAAAGGCATACTCCTTTATGTGCAGGTAGTCAGGAGATTGTCCACGGCCGTTTTCCGACATTGCTAAGTTCAGAGCGCTGTTCTAGCTCTGCGGTTCGGGCGGTCTACATAATACACACAACTTAGCCTACACTCACTCACTTACTTATAATAACTTATAACTACGCGGCGTAGGTGCGGGGCCCTTACTATTCCTTACACCAACACGATTAACGTGCGTTTGTTGTTAGGAGTATCCAACACGGGGGATACGGGACGGAGCGTGCGCTCACTATTCTTCTGACCAACACGATTAACGTGAGCTTATCGTCAGAATAGCCAACACGGGGGTACCGTAATGTTCGTCCCTTTTCAGAGTAGCCAACACGCTAAGTTGACGGAATGTATGTGTGCGCTTACTACACTTCTTACCAACACGATTAACGTGCGCTTCATTGTCAGAGTAGCCAACATGATACGGAGACGGAATGTATATTCGTGCCCTCGCTACTCTTCTGATCAACAAGATTAGCGTGCACTTATCTGCAGAGTAGCCTACACGGGGGACGAGACGGTATGCATGCGCTTACTAATTCTCGGGCCAGCACGATTAACGCGCGCTTGCCGTTGAGCTAGTCAACACTACTTGCGGATAGGACTTGGACGGGAGATGTGCCTGGTCGAGCTGCTGGGAGGCAACTAACCAATCAGTCGGTGCTGACTGACTTTTATAGCCAGTCTTCTGGTAGTCCACTGGGGGGGGGGGGGTGTACTCTTCTCACCTTGGAGTTGTTTTCCAGCTGTCGGAAATTTTGCTTGACTGTAATTTCGACTTGTGTCTACTTGAACGCTCGGTGATCGACTGAGTGATTTCATTACTGGCTACCGGCTATTTATAGGGAGACTAGCTTTGGTGTCGGATGTAGACTGTTCCCTTCTAGTATTACGTCACCAGCGCGGGACACTACTGAGCTGCTGTTAGTATGCCCTTCTCTTGGCGGCTGGATTACTTTGTTGCCTAATTGCTGCTAGATGACTCGTTTTCGCTGGTGTCTAGCTAGAACATATGTAACTTCATTACAATTCTTTCGAAGACGTCTGGAGCTGTTGTTAAACTGAATGAAAATCTGTTCCATTGAAACGTTCCCAATGGTGTCGAGAAAGAGCAATTTTAGTTGATTCAGGCGTAAGTTATACACCCAAAATCTATTCTTGATATCTAGGACTGTGATGTATTTAGCAAAATTAAGCTATGAAAACATTTTGTCTAACGTAGGTATTAAGTACTTTCCTTTTGCACATTTCTATTTAAATACTGAGAATCCAAACACAGCGAGTAGACTCGTCTACCTATCGAATAACAACAATATTAGACACACAAGAACGAGGTTCTTACTGTCGCCGGGAAGCTGATGCAATTCCAGGAAATCGGCACGCAAAGATAAGATAAACTCTACATATAAATGATAATACAAAACAGAAGTCTAGCACTGACGAAAATTTAAATAAACTTTTTAAAGTGAGACCAATACTAACTTAGTTGAAAAATAATTTGAAGAAACTAACACCTGAAGAAAAGCAACTTATTGATGAAGAAATAATTCATTTCAGAAGCATGTCATTCCTCAATTAGTATTTGAAAAACAAGCCGTATGGCCTAGGATTTTCTAGTAATATAGTCCTTCACTTAGTATCAGCCATACGAGAAGGTCACAATTTTAAAATATACTTTGATAACTGGTTTTCCTCACTTCAATTAGCAATATCTTTCAAAAATCATGAGATCTCTTATGTTGATACTATGAGATCAAATCGAATGGGAAATTTCTCTATTAAAAAAGAACAACAATTATGAAACTTGGAGTAAACAATGACTATAATATTTGCGTCATGCGCCATCAAAAACAAAAAGGTCTACTCTCTGAATTTACATTACTTCAATTTCAAATTTACATCACTACGACCGTCTTCGAAAATCTCTCCAACAACCTCAAAGCATAATTTTCAGGTTGCTAAACCTCACACACGGTATGATAATCTGGGATATTTCACCAATTACTCAAAGAAGAGAAATCGCTGCCGAGACTGCAAAACATGATTTACTTACGATGTGTTGCATAAAATAGAATATTTTGTTATGCTTGTCGGCAATAAGAAACTGTTTTTTGAACTATCATGAAATAACTATTATGTGTGGATAGTATATGTATGTGAATAGATGTATAACTGATCTTCTTAATTTAGAAAAATCCAGTGTCACGATGTTTGTATACACTAATCTCCGAGGCCGCCCAACCGATTCCAATGAAATTTTGTAAATGTATTTGGTTGGTTCCAACTTGAAATATAGGATAGTTTTGGATACGATAGATGGCGCTGTTGTCGAGATCTAAAAAACTGCCTGAGAACTCGTCGACGTGGAAAGCTGAAATTTTGTACACGGAGTTTTAATAAAATTTACAAATAAAATTTCAAAAATGGACTAAACCGGGCAGCTCCTTCGTAGGGTTGCCATACAAATATTTCGCTTTCTAGTATATATTCAGACACTGACTGACAACGAGTGCATTTAGAGAGCTGAAATTGTGTACGTGGTGTTTTCATAGCAATAGTGAATAAAATTTTAAAAAATTGACTAAATCGAGCATCTACTTCATGGTGTTGCCATACAAAATTTTTGTATTTCACTATATATATGGAAACTGTCTGAGAACGCGTCGGCGTGTGGAGAGCTGAAACTTTGTACACATTTTTATAAAAAGTGCAAAGACAAGTTCAAAAATGAACCAAATCGGGCCACCACCTTTTGGTGTTGCCATACAAAAATTTAGGTTTTCACTGTGTATTTTGAAACTGCCTGAGAACGCGTCTACGTGGAGAGCTAAAATTTAGTACACGGCGTTTTTAAAAAAAATGTAAATTTAAGTTAAAACATGGGACAAATCGGGCAACTCTTTCGTCAGGTTGCCATACAAACCTTCGTTTTTAACTTTATATTTTGGTATATTTAGGTCGACGTGTAGAATTAAAATTTGATACTTGGTGTATTCATAGCAATAGTAAATAAAATGAAAAATGCCCTGAACCGGGGAACATCTTCTTGATGTTTCCATACAAAACATCGGTTTTTTACTATATATTTGGAAAATGTTCGAGAACACATCGACGTGGAGAGCTCAAATTTTGTACACGGCGCTTACATAAGAACTGCAAATATTCACAAATGGACCAAATCGGGCCACTGGTTTTTGGTGTTGCCATACAAAAATTGAAGTATTCACTATATATTTGCACACTACCCCATGCGTCGACGTAGAGAGCTGACATTTTGTACACGGGATTTTCTTAAAGAAAAATTTAAATTAAGTTCAGAAATGGGACCAATCAGGCAACTCCTTCGTAGGGTTGCCATGCAAAAAATTTTCTACGTGGTGTTTTCATAGAAATGGTAAATAAAATTTCAAAAATGGTCTAAATTGGGTTACCCCTTCTTAGTGACACCATACACAACTTTTGTTTTTCACTATGTACTTGGTAGCTGCCTGAGAAGGCTTCGAGGTGGAGAGCTCATATTTTGAACATGGAGTTTTCATAAAAATTTCAAATACAGTTCGAAACTGGAACCACTCGGACAACTCTTTCGTAGGGTTGCCATACCAAAATTTCATGCTTTACTATATATTTGGGCACTGCATGAGAGCGCGTTGACGTAGAGAGCTACACTCTCCCACACAAATGAATGTATGCATACACCCTCACACGCGCACACACTCTCACACACTCACACACTCTCTCTCTCTCTCTCTCTCACACACACACACACAGACACACCCAGGCATAGGGTGCAACTCTATAGTACGGAATCGCGCGATTCAGCAGATAAAAGCTTAGTGATATTACTTATCTTTAATAAACCCAACCCCAGCCATCTAGGTATCTATATTATCGTCGGGCAGCGTCGACGGGCTCTCCCTAGTTGAATATAGTTTATTACATTCTACTATTTTCTACTATATTTACAGTAAATAAAACAAAATAGTCTTACAGGCGTGACGTTAATTCAGGATAGAAACGGTAACAGTATCCATTTGCAAGATAATGAAATAGTTCGAAGTTAAACTAAGATTTAAATATTTGCAGTTATGACATGAAAATAAAATGAAAACTTTAATTTTGAAAATTAAAGTAGGACCGAGTGAATATTACTCGACCGATAAATATTTACAAACTTCAATAATATCGAGAAATGTATGTATTTGTTCCTAATGGCACCTGAGGAAAACCTGCGTAAAAATCAGATATACGATTGTAATACAAAAAAAAAATAAATAAATAAATCAAATCTAAGTCAAACGGAACAAAACAATTTCAATAATTTCAACAAAACCTAGACCATTTTAATATAAACAACGCATCAATATATAAGTCTGAACCACCTGCTTCCAGGAAATTAGTTTAACTTTCCGGGAGAATGGTCGTATCAAATGAAGCGACTCCCCCTAACAAAATGCAGAACTAATGAAGAACAAAAAACGACAGAACCGTGTCATGTAATTTTAAACATACGACGAAAATTACAAAAGAAATGACTTCCACTTGATGGAGTACTTCTTGGGCACAATTCCTTAAGTCAATACCGTCACAAGTAACCAGAGGACGAGTTTTCAGCGGGACGAACTTTCCAGGGCACTACAACAATTGTCTTCTCTTATGGACGGCATTTGGTATTAGGGGAGGTGCTCAAATTAAAGCAATTTAACGTATATTGTCATTTGGTGACTTCTTCCGAGGGTTCTTGCCTTTCTACTTATTCTAACAGCAGAACTCAAGGTATACCAGAGCAATCCCTTGGTCCCTAGTCATATTCCAGCTGAATGAATGTGTTGGATACAATTTGCCTCCCCCTTTATGAAAACCTTGTTGGCATGTCAAAAATTTGAAGATTATTGCATGAACGAAAGTAGGTACAACTTTCTGTTTGGGGTTGAGAGTGACGTCTGATTGTCTGTCAGGCGTTTCGGTGACAAGTACCTATAGGAAATCTGTTTGTGCTACAGATTATTCGTAATCAAAGGGATGTTAATTTCATTTTAAAAGTGAGCTGAACGTCGGTCGCCCCTGTCATAGCTAATTTATATTCTAGTAGGCCAAAATCTGTCCATCAACTGACTGCTTAGAGATGGACATATTTTAATTAAAATTCCCTTCACATATGATACTTAGTATACTATACACACGTGTATATTTGATGCTGGTGTAATATTTTCTCACAAATAAATGTAATATTAGAACCAAGGACAGTACACACAACATCTCAAAGTGGCTTTTGCTAACTGAATGTTAACGTCGACAGAAAACAATTGTCGGCAAATTGGAAATAGTTTAAGGAAGAGGATAAATGCCAACAAGTCTGGATGACTAGTCTATTCAGGATACAAGCAAGGTCGAATATGTTCCCTAAATGCTAATAATTATAATTAACAGAAAACTCTAAACTTTGAAGAAACTCTCTTAACAAAATTCGATGTTTGCCGACAAGTACATTAGGATTAGTATTGCAATGTTTTAAGGAATATAAGAATAGCGTTCTGCATCAAAGTCGTTCTATTTCCATCAGTTCCTCTTATGGTGAGACTTAATATTGCTCAGAAATAATATTTCCAAGGTAATTTTTTCTCAACCTAACGGGATATTACATGCTTAAAGAGCCATCTTGAATTATTTAGATAGAATACCACCGTAATTCAAAAGCAAATATAGGATTCATTTACAAGAAAAATGTATTGTTGCAGCGAAGCCTTACCCTGAACACACTATTGGAAACTGAAAGAAGTTACACACAAAGAATCTGTTCATATTCAGATAACAAAAAAATAGATGCTTATCTGATAACGTCGCTCTTCCACTTTTTGTAACTTACATAGGTAGATAACATCTTGTTTTTATCTGAAAATAATAGAAATTGTTAAATTAGTGTTGGTAAAGTAATTATAGAATGTAAACAAACAAGTTAGTAGTATAAAACTTACCATAATCAGAGATGAAAAGGACAGGATTTCACACGCAAATTCAACAAGACATTAATAGAAGCCAATTCTTAAAAAGCAAGAAATATACTAATTGAGTTTTTTCCTCTCGAGTATCTCAAAAGTCAAAATAGACCTATGCCGGAATTTTCCCTGTCGCAATGACTTTATCAGGTTCTATGAGAATATATCGAAAGTCGATCAGTTTCATAGAAAATTATGATGGCTGCGTTAAATACCTTGAAAGCAAACAGAAACTTGAGACAATCTTATGTCCTGAGGAAAGTTTAAAAGATGATCAAAGCCAAAGTTTGGGTTTACTCATTAGTTCAACCTTTCTAGAAAAAAACGTTAGCTGGTTGATAAGCTGTAAAATCTGGTGAAATCTCCAACTCATGGAACGCTTGGAAAAAAGGCATTCACCGCGATGGAAAGTTTCGGTGCATTGGCTCTATTTTTGAGAAAATTGAAAAAACCTTTTCTTATACATATATTAAAAACTGTTGTGAGTCAAAGTCGAAATCGAGAAATTATCAACCGATAGAAATATACAACTCGCGTCATTAAATCTGGAAATCTGGCTAATTTGTCATACGATAATACTACCTACAATAGGCTTAGAGCTAGCAACGTTTTCGAGAAATTACTATAGTTCGGCCAGTTTTTTTTATATGCCTTTCCTTACAGTATATCAATAGTCATGCGGCTCATCTGGAGAAGTTGCATTTATCTGTGCGCTTTCCGTTCCACAGATAAAAAAAGCAGTTTCAAAATGATTTTAGTTAGATTTTGGTTTTTTTCATCTGTTTTCATAAACATCGGACAATATAAATTCACTATTCCCAGAAAATTTTCTCTGTGCTAGAAGATTTTTTTTCGAAAAAAAAAAAAATTAAAAAAAAATATTTTTTTTACGGCTGAAATTTTTATACGAACTAGTTTAATTATCGAACCACATGAAATTAATTAGCCAGGAGATAATTCGGTTGTTCATTAGGAACCAGACCGATTTGAGCAGGGTAAAGTGGTTTTTTTTCTCACGATGATGTTTGAGAATATTACATGAACCCAGCGAGATTGCACAATTTTGTCCTATTCTTTTTCTACATTTGTTCAAGAAGGAATTTATTTGGATTCTCCGGTTACTGGTTAATGCCAGCTGAAAGCAAAACGTGGCTTAGTAGGCTTATTACAAATTATGAAATGCAAGAGGGAAAATCATCTGTCTCTAGCAGTCGTCCGGAAAACCGAAGGTCCCGGTTTCAAACCCCGGACGAGGCGATTGTTTTCTCTTCCCTTGTATTTATGATTTGATTAAAATCGTTTAAAATAAAAGTTCTTAATATTCTTCTATTCTCCATCGATTATAACTAGTTTTATAGGATTTCGTATTCTGAAGAAGATGCCTAGGACTGATCGTTTTCACAGTATATGGATTCTCCGGTATATAGCAGAAGCAACAAATTTTGTTATTTGTTATTTCATCACACAACCCATTTTCTCTTGGGTGACAAGTTTCAAGTCTTGGTCTAGACTCATCAACAGGTCCCAAGTAGCAAAATTGAGTGACTTGAAAAACAAATGATAACGTAGAACAAAGAAAAGAAATGAAAAAATGAAAAAAAAAACAAAAAATTGAGAAAAATAGAAAAAAAATTTTAAAAAACCAGAATCATTCGAAACGAATCGAACATGTGCAGTGGGGTAAAAAAAAGAAAAAAAGCGAAAGGAAGAAGAAGAAGCGTTTGGTGTTAGTAGAAAACCATATCGGCGCAGCTTGGTTTTCTGCATGCTGTAGACGCTTGAAACAGATCAAATTGATCTCCTCTCATATAAACTCAGAATAAATTCTGGTTGCGAATTATATGAGGCAAAAACTATTATACCAAGGAGGAAGAAATAAAAATAGAGATTAATTTTTGATGTGGTTCTTGGCATATATTTCTAGAACGATTCGTCGGACAGAAAAAATGATTATAACACATTACATTGGATTTCGTATTCTGAATAAGTTTCTAGTACAATAAAAATGTCTATGAGTGATCGTTTTCACATTATATGTAAAAAACCTAAATTTTTATATGGCAACACCAAGAAAGGGTTGCCCGATTTAATCCATTTTTGAAATTTTATTTGTTATTACTATAAAAACACCATGTACCAAATTTCAACTCTCTACGTCTACGCGTTCTCAGGCAGTGTCCAAATATATGGTGGAAAACGAAGTGGGGTTGCCAACGAAGGAGTTGCCCCATTTGTCTCATTTTCGAACTTAATTTTACTTTTTTTTTAAAGTCCATGTACAAAATTTCAGCTCTCTAGATATACGCGTTCTCGAGTTATCGTGCGCAGACGGACGGACATGCAAAAATCAAAGTAACTTTTAATATTATGCGTAGGTCCAATCCATTTTGCTCTACCACCATTATTTCGAAGTGTTACAAACGGAATGAGAAACTTAGTATACCCTATAGATTTTATCTAGGGTATAAAAATGACGAATTGTATTTTGAATACATTGACTTCTGTAGATGTAGTATATTTTGAGTGAAAATTTCTCCAAAATTTGACTCTCAATAAATACTGCAGTACTTCAGATCTGCACGGTGGTAAGCTTGATGTATCGGAATTTCTGCATTATTACCCAAAGCTTTGACAGACATTTTTTGACTAAAACGTATTAGAAAATAAGTCAATAATTATATCGTTGACGTTGTTAATCTGCCGAACTCCATATATATGATAAACAAATCTTTCCAAGTGACAAATGCACTCTTCAGTAACTTTTCATCATCGGTGGCAATATTTTGAAATGCAAGCTGATAATCTTCCGATTCATCTAGTAATTTGAAGGCTCCAATTTCCCTATTCCGAAAAAAAGCTGGAGTGTAATCACAACAAGTCATGGCGTGGATGCCTGGTAGAGCTCTACATAGGGACAGAAGGATCCAGAGTTTTGTACAATTTATTGACGTTGATGTAGCGTTCATGATTATCCACGCCCATGTTGATCTTATTACAACTTCATCGTCCATATCAATGTGGCAAATATGGTTGATAATCCTAGAATCTCCTTCTTTTCTTTATGCTCCTCACATGATTATGACTCTTTCGTTGCTTTAATGACTTTATTATTTTCAACCCGATAAGAGAAGCATACGTTGAATTTTAAGTGAACTATTTTATCACCAATATTAGACGCCATATCATCAGCAGACCAGTGGTTGATAAAAAATTTAACTAATGCTTCCTTGAACTGAACTTTTTTCGGTTGAGCAGTGAAATTAGGTGGACGAATTTGATTTGGTCCGATTGAATCCCGGCTAGCCAATTCATCTCAACGCTTACGTTCACCATCTTTGATTGATGGTGTAAAACTTTAATGCGAGCTGCTTTCAGTTGAGATATAATTTATTTTTATAGCTTTCCCAAATTTATTTTTTAACATTTCAATGCATAATTATGAATAGCCGCTACATTTATTTCCCTTTAAACGGGTTTGCTCGGGAAGAGGTAGATTAGATTAGAAGAGGTAAAAGAAACAAGGTAATATCTCTACATTTACACTCTCTGTATACACTTGAATAGATCTGGCTATTGATAATAAATCGAAATATCGTCTGGAAAATTTATTTCATGTGGTTCCATAGCACTGTGTTACAAAAAAACATAAATTCGATATACTTTTGACGAGACATAGTGTAGGTTACGGGTCTAGTGGAATTAAATGTAGTGGCATACTAGAAATATCATACACCCTCAAAGTCTAATTGTAGACCACAAAAACCTTTATTCGGTAGGTCCATGTATATAATAATTTATAGCTTCGCCATTTTTTATTCGATGTGGATTTTTTGTCGTATATGAAAGAAGAGAGATAGCCCTTTCTAACAGTATGTTCCTTATATCGTTGCGATGAAAAATCACGAAGTTACAGTCGAAAACATTTCGAATCTTACCATTTTTTTACAAATTTTTTCAACTTTGACAACAATTTGATGGCTTATTTTGATCTACAATTTTTTTTTCTGTACATATCACTAATAGCGAATTCAACTCCGCGTCTAGTGAGCATTTATTAGCTATTGAAATTTGAATGAGTCATCGAATTTTTGCTCATTAAGCATATTTCCGTATAATATTGAACTACAAGGAAAGTTCAAGAAGCTCTGGACTTCAACCCCGAAAATTGTGAAAACGTGAAAAAATTCAACAAATAACAACAACAACTAACACAACAACAACTTTAACAAATCCAACAACTACAAATTCAAAACCCGTTGTCAACAACACTAGCGTAGAACTAAATTTCATGACGCATGCCCAAACGCATGATACAGTAGTTTTAATAAAAGTTTTGTTCGGAATGTAAGGCGGTAATACCAAGTATCCTTGTCACCATTGTGAGTGGGATAGTCGTGTGCGAAATAGGTATAAACGAACTAAATGAGTGGCCACCACTTACATCGTTTCAAATTGGAAAGCAATATGTTATGAACATTCCATTGGTGCAGCTTGTAGATATCACCCTACCGCCACTGCATTTGAAGATCGGCTACATGAAGCAGTTTGTGAAAATCAGCCGCCTCCAAAAGTACGTTTAAATTATAAGGAAAAAATTTCCAGTATATTTGTAAGAAAAAATTCCTGTCCTCCCTACATCAGGTCGAGGCATCGTTGGAAAGCAATCAGAGCTGTGTGCTTGCCTATTGAGTTATATGAAAACAATAAGTCTTTCAATGTTTAACACACAGTAACTTCTTAAGTATAATAAAGACAAAAAGACAATGTTAACCATTTTTTTATATTATCCCGTAATGCTTCTATTAATTTAAACATATTTCCCCATTCCATATCAAATAATTCAGTTTTTTCATTTCAAACATGACTCAAGGTATTTTTTAATCAATGAATCGGCAAAGCTACACCACATTCGCCTCATATTTTCACAAGCTGCGCTTGCTCACTGCGCTGTGCATTAAACGGACGGCAACGGTATTCTGTGTTTAACTCTTCATAACTTTTAAATTATAATTCAGAGGTAATTCAAATATTAGCCTATCTTATAGGTAAATTTGTTGCCATTATGGTGGTATAATTTATACCTACATTGGGTTTTTATACAGTTTCAAACAAAGTTGAGCTGACTTGAGAACTATTTGCTCCCACTTTGAAGTGAGCTTTCATTTCTACGTGTGTTTTATAATTTCTGGTATGAAAGCAATAGAATCCAACACATTTTCTCATTTTTATGTATAGTGTTATGTTTGAGTAATAAAATATACACAATTTTCTTAAAGAAGTACTTAGATTTTTATGCTGGTAAATGCACAAGGAATTTAAATAACAAAATTCCTGCATAAAACTCTAAGTATAGTGGCCTATTTACATTGTGCAGAAGGTTGAAGTTGAAAGTAATGCATTTTTCCATAAGAACAAATGCTAAGAGAAGTACGAAATCGTACCACTCTAATACATTCAAAGAATTCGATGTCACGGCCTGGAACATAAAGACGGCAATGCCTCGGCCAATGAATAAAAATTCGAAGAAGAAAAATTCCAGTAAATTTCTTAGCAAAAATTGTGGCTTTCCCTTCATCGGATCGAGGCAACGGTGATTTTGTATGGAGCAAGGCATTGCTGGCTTACTCTGTTGGCACGTCATCAAGTGCCAAGTCGAGCCATCGTCGAGGCATTGTTTATTTTATATTCTAGAAAAGCGTTGCATATTTTTGTTCTACGTGTCCAGTCTTTGTATGGTATTAGTTTGTCTATGGTATTACTTCACAGAATGTTTTCGGAATGTATCCGAAATGCTTCCGTTTCCCGCTGGGATAAGCAATTAGTTCATGACACAAACGATTACTTTACTAACACATTCGTTAAGTGATTATATCAAAAAATATACTATTCTTGTATATTTGTGTATAAAATAAATAAATACAAAAAGTTTATATATTTAAATATATTTGGTGTATCATGTGTTAATTGTTTGTTGTACATTTATTACTCGGATACATAACACCATCCAAGAATTAATAGACGATATGCTCACTATACAGACTGCACCTAACATAATGGCAATCGTCTTTTTGGCTTTTTTGTCTTATCTTTGCCTAATAATAATGATCCGCTCTTGTACTAGTTAAGCTAGCCTAGTACTCACGTTTTCGTATAACTTTTCTTCTTAAGAATTTCTCGACCATTTATATTAAATGTTAAATAGGAAATTTTACTCCGGCTAGTGGTCGTTTTCTTTTACTCAAAAATCTCAGTCTCTTTCTCTCCATTCTTTCATGAAGTCAGTCCGAACAAAATTTGAGCCCTAATAAACAACGAAGAACATAATATATGGCGGCTGTAAAGTGGTCTGACGAAAACCCTCGAGAAATATTTCGCAAGCCATGAAACATAAATCTATTTGTTTGAGTTCTGATCCGATTTTCTACATGCATTTCTTAACAAAATAATAAAACAGGTTTGATTAAAAAGTGACCCTGCCACGCCATTTTATTCTCAATACTCAGCTTATTAATATGTGCATGTGTTTGTGTGCAGACGTAGTCCGAATATGTCGAATGTGCAAAGTCATTGCCTTCTTTATGTTCCAGGCCGTGACATCGAATTCTTTGAATGTATTGGAGTGGTACGATTTCGTACTTCTCTTAGCATTTGTTGTTATGGAAAAATGCATTACTTTCAACTTCAACCTTCTGCACAATGTAAATAAGCCTCCGTACTAAAAGTTTAATTCAGGAATTTTTTTTCCTTAATAAAAAATTAATTATTTTAGGAAAACTTCATTTGAGGGAAAAGTGCATACGTGTATATACAGGGTGTTTCCCCTTAGGAGGTCCATAGAGCGGGAGGTGATAGTACTCACCTATACGAACCAAAAATTGTATGGCAGGGGGGGGGGGGCAATATCAACCGTTTAGGAGTTACAGGGTGATTCATAAAAAAAGCTAGGTTTTCACAAAACACCCTGTATATTAAAAACTACAGGGCGTATGGTCACAGTGTAATAGGTCATATTAAAGAGGAGAGTCTACAGTTTACAGTTTTTATAAAAAAAAGTTATGTTAACGACCATTTTGCAAAAATAATAGAGGTCAAAGTAAAAAAAAGGAAAGAAAATCCGAAATTTTTAGTTTAGACCTTCATAACTTCTGAGGGAAGAGGGGTACGGGGCTGGTTGAGCTGTCGTTAGAAAGGCCATGAAGTTCCGCATACAGTGAGCCCTTAACTGTGACCATACGGCCTATAGTTTTTAATATACAGGGTGTTTTGTGAAAATTTATCTTTTTTTATGAATAACCCTGTAACTCCTAAACGGTTGATATTGCCCCCCCCCCCTGCCATACAGTTTTTGGTTCGTCTAGGTGAGTACTATCACCTCCCGCTCTATGGACCTCCTAAGGGGAAACACCCTGTATATTAAAGAGATATTTTTAGACACCAATTGTGCAAAATATCATTCATTATGTCTACAATTCACTATACATTATGTTTATTTCCATCTATAATAATGACTTATTTACATTTGTTTAATAATTCATCAAACATAGTGCACTGAATTTTCCCATGCTCCTTTGGAAAGAATTCCTACATTCGACAGAAAATTACTCAATATGCCCCTTTATCAAAAGTATTTCAAATACTTGTTTACCCTTAATTTATTCAAAAATTTCTCTTAATTTTACGGATATTTTCACAAAATTTGTGGAAAAATTTACTTTAATTTAATGGTGCATTTATTTACTTGCATGAAACAATTTCCCTTCTCCCGAGAACAAATTCATTAAAGCCTATTGAATTGAAACTCCATAGTCTACTAAGTCTACTTCTCCTTCAAGTTACCGAAATATGACTAAATTTTGTCGCACAAATTGTTGCCACCAAATTTATGGAAATATTTTTTATGTTGTACTGGGAAAATCTACTTCATTACACCAATATTTAAATCTAGGTAAAAAGATTACGCAAAAAATTATAGAGGTTTATATTTTAAATGGCTTATAGATGTCTAGAATTCTTTTGACGTAATTCTAAAGACTTCAGATATCTTCACACACTTTAAGTTCTGGTTAGGTATATTTTAGAGTATGTATGCATTTGGTGCGTTTATTAAAAGATTTATACGGATCGTCTTGAATCTATACAGAATAGCTTAACTCGAACTACCGATATTATAATTTACTTTCATATTCTGTAAGTTGTTTACTGTTGAAATTATCTCAATTGCAATTGCGACGGGAGGTTATCTGTGTGACAGTTATTAGAGATATTTTGGATTACAGACTTAACTTGACCAAGTTATTAGCACTAATTTGTATATATGGTCCGGAAAAGCCAATTCGCTCTAAGTGATTGCTATACATTCCACATCACAGGATAAATTCTGATAATCACGAGCTTATTTCCAATTGTTTCTCAATTTTTAATAAATTTTCGTCAATTGTTGATATTACTATTCCAAGAGATAATTTTATTTTAAGTTTTGCATTTTCGATAATTATAGAAGTTGTAACTCTTCTTAGAATTAATAAAGAGATTAACTGCATGTCTTTAAGATAATATAATCGCTAGACAATTCAGAATTAAATTAAATTATTCAAGATAATGAACTCAAATAATTTTCTTGCACTTAGAAGATATTAGTTCAATTGACCATTATGCATAATGGCCCCAACGAAGTCCCGAAGTAAAGATCAATTATGGAAAACAGTTCAAATGGCATGGAGGAGATTCATCCAGTTTATACCACCGGAACATACACATAGTTGAATCCATGTCACACAGGTACAAAGCAGTTATTCGAGGCAAAGAGGAATCCAACAAATACAAACGAAATACTGTAACACAAACTCCACCGTTCATAGATTCACTTCACTATCAAATGCTTCAGAAATTAGTACCATAAATAAGGGGAATACGATTTATCATAAACGGCACCATGTATTAGTAATGTCGGTACTAAATTAAGCTATATATGATGCGCCGAACTACACTAAATTATTTTAAGATAAATACCATTTGCACACAAAATACATACGAAAAAATCGGACGATCCTAATCGGATTAAAAAAAATTGTATCAATAGCCGATAACTATTTCTATACATACATTCGTATTGTTTGTTTAGTGCTTATACAATGTGCGTGTCAAATAAAAACTTGCGTTTGTTTTTCCCCAGTAGCTTTTTACTCTAATCTGACCCCGTACAAATTGCCTGATTCCACGGAACTGGGCACTTTACTTCCTCCATTATTCATGCATCTATTGAGCGGTACCTAATTACATTGGACTTTCTGGAACACGAAGAGCATGGAAAATTAATTAACCTCTTACTGACAAGGAATGCAATCATTGCAGTGATTTATACCTTTTTGTGGAAAGTAGTGCACAGCTTATGTACGCCATAATTAGAATAAGATATTGTATGACCATAAGAAAAAATATCCTTTCGACCGATAAGGAAGCAACAAATCTCTGTTTAATGATGGAAGCAGATCAAATTTAGACGTCTGGTTAGAGGGGCAGCTAACGGTTGTATTCTGCAAAAATGCTGAAGTGTGATGATTTCGGGAATTCACTTAATTAAAAGTCCCAAATGTTCTCTTAAAGTTAAACGAAAATTAATCACCAAATGGATCACGATATACATCGGTATTTCGTATTACCTAGACTTGCTTTTTCGAACACCTTTGCTGTGTAATTAATGAATAATGTTTGCTAGTTTTCAGGAAAAATATGAATGATTTTTGAAAAAGTAAACACATTCATAGTTATTAGTCATTTGCTGACTGTTAAAATCATTCCGCTCCTGAAATTTATGGTTTTTTTGTTTTACTCAACCAAACTAGTCCACAACAAAAATTAATAACTAGGACTAATCACATTTCAAAATCTACTTAAGTTTTTATACCCTAGATGAAACAATAGGGCTTAAAGTTTGCCATTTCATTTGTAACGCACAGAAATAATGCTGGTAAAACAAAATGGGTTGGACGTGCATAGTATTATGTTTGCCTGTCGGTCTGTCCGTCCATCTCAACGTCTGCCCAGCTGTCCCTCTGTTCATCTATCCGTCCTCACGATAACTCGAGAAAGCGAAAATTGGAACAATGGGGCAACTCTTCGGAGGGTTCTCTTGATTTAGTACAGTAAGAGGCAAGCAACTATTAAACAAAAAAATTGCAGGTGATGGGTTCTTAAGACCACAATCAAACTGCATCATCAAGCAATGATCTATGGGTATAAGCTCACATTACATAATATAAACACCTCTAAGGTAAACGTTTTATTAATATCCCTCACAAACCTAACTATTCAACTGACAGAAAAGAACGCCACTGTAAGCAAGTGTATCAGTCAAATTGGAGGTTCGATACAAGAGTTGCTTTACTAGCAAAGCTATAAATTGTCTGAAGCTTTAAGAACAGCTATCGGTGGATATATCCCCACACAATATTTATCACTATAGCATTTGTTATCTGATAGGTATTGCAGCCGTGGGACAAAAAGTTACATCATCTATACGAGATTCCTTCACAGGCTTTCGTCAAAGAAGAGGATCCTAAAGTAGGCCCTAAGGCTCACCACACCAGCATCTACCGAATTTGTGTTGCAATACACCACGGAGGGGAGAATGTATATAAAGCTTATACATGCCAAATGTGAACGCGTCAATCAAATTTGATATTCTTTAAACTAAGGTACTTCGTATTCTCATAATTCGCATAATTGTTATCTCATTACGTTTTTATTCATAGAATGCTTACAAATATTTTACTGAATCTCAAATTCCTACACAATCTGATAATACGCGTCGCATTGGATGTCAGTCTGGAAATTATTATCAGACGGCTCAGCTGCCAGCTCAGCAATTTTATCGTGAGAACACAAAACCTCCCTATAATGAGAATTCGAAGTACTAGAAGAAAAAATGCTGTACTTATGATTAAGAAAATCGTAACTTATAATTGTAATTAAGAGTGTTTCTCACCAGACCTCTTAATTGAAAATATAAAGTTAGTTTTTGTAAACCAAATCTACACTTGTTTCAATCTTCACTGCCAAAATTACGACGTTCTTGAGAATAAGAAAAGTTTTGTTACAATCGACGAAAATCTTGAAGTAATAGAGGCGGAACGAAATCTTTATCAAGGAGAAACTATAGTCATATTGTGCTTTGATTTTCATCAAAACGTATCATTCACATCATTGTCAAAAGCCCCATTTAAAGATGACTTGTAACATGTAATTTGTCATTACTGTGGCAATATGTATACTTAGGGTGGCCCGAAAATAAATGGATTTGCAAAAGTGTTAAAATGTCTAAATGCTCATTCAGAATATGTTGCTATGCAATTCTAAGCTTCTATGCAAAGTTACAGTGAAACTCATAATTGTTTAAAGGTTTCAAAAATCGAAAACAGGGATTTTTGACTTTTTTGGATTTTCAGAAAAACTGTTTAAACATTTTCTTTAATACCTTTTTAATTTCACAATTTTTAGAAAATTAAAGTTTTTTATAAATTTTTTAAGACGAAAATTCAGGGCTGGAACACTAATTTATTCACTTTACGTCTATTTTTTTTTATAAAGAAAATTTGGGGCGTGGGTATAGATTTTCTACTATAACTTAATCTACAATCGATTATCTTTTTAGCGACCATATCTTTCGGGGGTCCGGAAAATTTATCGCCCGTAATTGAATACATTTCACATGATTGGTAATCATTCGTGAAGGTTTTAAAGAGTCTTTTCCTACTTTATTATTAGGTTATCTTTGCCTATACCTAGGATATAATTTTTAGTTGTACTTAATTCTTAAATAACACAAACTACAAACCTTAGTTGCAAGTTATTTATTAAATTATATTATTATTTACTATATATAAATTATATGTATGGCCAGGCGATAAAAATGCTAGCGATCAATTGTAGGATATAAATTGTTTACGCGATAAACTGACGCGGCGGTAAACTGCTTGCGATTAATTGCTGGCGGTAAATTGCTGGCGGTGAATTGCAGGCGATAAATTTTCCTAGACCCATCTTTCGGGGGTCATGTAGTGGATGTATTGTTCTCGATTTTCAAAGTTGAATTTTTGTTTACAAATTACCAAGAATATCTAACTACCCTATATTTTTTTATATTACTGAGCCAAGGTCAGGGGATATCCTATGATGAAAAGTACAGCTTGGAAGGAAGGAGATAGGCAAACGATTAAGGGATACGAGCAGAGTTGTGGAAGGTCTGATGTCGCTCACACAGATTGTAGAATAGTCGTTTCCTTTAGCAAATAAAAAACATTCCGATTTCACTTTTAAGTACTTTTGTTATAAATGAAGTATGTATGTACGAGTTGTAGCTTTATCTCTTAAATTGGGCTAACCTATGCTAACTTCAGAACAATAGCTATAACCGCACAACTTATTCTCCTTGAAATTAGACTCCGATTGCTTTTTGATTCAAACTCTAACTATATAACTTGTTCTATTAACTAATTAAATACTGACCGTATTCAACTGAAACCTGAACTCACCACACAAATTCAGTTGCGCACCTAGAAAACTTGCACAGGAAAATCTGAAGTAGAACCCGACCCTTAATAAATGGCAAAAGTTGATATATGACCAACTCAACTTAATGCCAGGAACGCTTAGTGACGGTGTATCGGGAAAAGGGCAGAATTCCAGACTCTCTTAAAGTCCTTCGAAATATCTAGGACAACGAATTTGAACTAACAAAAATTGTGAAGACAACAGTTCCAAAGTTCCGTAAGAAAAGTCACCAGTCTCAAAATAAGTGTCCAGGCCGGAAGCCCTATTGAGTTGATTAGTTTCTAGATACTTCTTTAATTTGGAGTTAATGACCGATTCAAAAACTTTCGAAACCATCGAACTATCCTCTTCATTTTATACCCTAGATGAAATCTAAAGGGTATACTAAGTTTGTCCATTCCGTTTGTAACACCTAGAAATAATGAAGTAGAGCAAAATGGATTGGACACCTATGCATAAAATTAATATTTATTTTGATTTTTACATGTCCTTCTGTCCGTCCGTCTGTCTGTCCGTCCGTCTGTCTGTCCGTCCGTCAGTCTATCTGTCCTCACGATAACTCGAGAACGCGTGTACTTTTAGATTTGAATTTTTGCACATGGGCTTTTAAAAGAAAAACAAAATTAAGTTCGAAAATGGGACAAATTCGCCGACTCCTTGGTCCTTTGTAGGGTTTCCATACAAAAATGTCATTTTCAATTCAATTTATTCAGCAATTGGCATTGTACAAATGAGAATATAAAATTCTTTTGGGTTGCACAAGTTAAAGAATACAATAACTAAAAAAAATAAAAGTTTTTTATACTACATAGTAACTCAAAATTTATATCTAGACTTACAAAACTACAAGGCTAAGAAAGATGAAGGAACATAATTAATTTAAGTAGAAAGAAAATTTAAAACTAAATTATAATAAAGAATTACTCTAAGAAGAGTAGTGAATTAAAGCTTTGTGATTGAAGGTGGCCACCGTTTTTGACATAAGCGATCTTCGCAACGAAGCTGGCATAGAATTCCATAACTTGATAGCTTGGATGAAGAATAGGCGTCTACTGACAAGGTAACTAGCATTAGGCAAAATAAGAGTTATTGTCCGGGTGGACCGAGCGAACGTAAGTAAGTCATACAAATATTTGGGCTGCGCAAGTTTAATGATTTTAGCGACATAAGTAATCAATCGAAACTGCAAGTAAGCTTCAAGAGAACAACCGAAAACTGCGGAAGCATGCGGTGAGACGTGATCAAATCTACGAAAGTTATATATTGTAACAAAACAGCTTACCTTACTCTTGTTTTGAGCATTAACTGAGACTCCACAGCCGATCTGTTCTGAGCGTTATTCCCCATTAACACAATTTGCTTTGCTCTATTATTTGAAGCAGGAAGAATTGTTAGCGGCGGATACTCCACATCGTTTTCGGCTGACCGCTCTGACGGAATTGGTTTAGGAATACGGCAATCGATTAGGTTTCCTAATAAATAAAGATGAGGAGATCGAGGGCTGTCGCGTAATAGCTCCCTATTATCAAAAGCGCTAACCAATGGCATTATGGAAAGCCGTGTATGGAGCGCGAGCACAATTCCAAAAGTGCCTCCTATCCATAATACGGGATGGAATACGTTGCAGCTCCCACACAACAAGAAATGCCTAGGATTTGATACGGCATCCAAACACGTAAAGAAACTGTTGCTGAACATCCTAAAAGGCAGATTTTCTTGCACTCACTTCGGAAACAAAACAATAAATCGTACTTGTCATGGCGAATTGTCAAAATGTGCCAATTCCACCCCAATTCCGATTGAGACTTAAAACTAGTCCAATTTAGAGCAACCATTCCAGCCGATGTTAGAAAGGGCGAAGCCACACGTAGCAGCACAAAGCTGCGGCAGTTTGCTGGACTTACACAAACGCAAATCAATTCAGACATATAGAGAGTGAATATCAGTAAATAATTTTCAGTTTTACCCAAGAAAGCAAATAGAATTTTGATAAGTATGACAATCGAAGTCAGTAAATAATCGCGGCCAATTAAAACTTTGACAGATATAGAAAGTTCAAATTGAATGAAGAAACCTCGAAATATAGAAATTTAAAATTGTATTAAAAGCTTGACCGAGATAAAATCTAGAACTAAAGGAAAAACTTTGGCAAATATAGAGACTTGAAATTCGAATTAAAACTTTGACAGATAGAGGGAACGAATATCAATCCCCTTGAAAAGAATTACTCTGACAGATATCCCGTAAAGGTGGAATATTACTCACCTCCACGCTAAAAATTGAAAATTAAACTACTGACATGTATTGAAAATGAAATGTAAAATAAATTTTGACAGGTAGTAAGAATTAAAAATCAAAGTACTGACATGTATTATAAAGGTAAATGTAAAGAAAAATTTGGAAAGGTAGTAAGAATTAAAATCAGTAAATTTTGACTTGTATTAAAAATGAAATGTAAAATAAATTCTAACAAGTATTAAGAATTGAAAATTAAACTACTGACATGTATTGAAAATGAAATGTAAAATAAATTTTGACAGGTAGTAAGAATTAAAAATCAAAGTACTGACATGTATTATAAAGGTAAATGTAAAGAAAAATTTGGAAAGGTAGTAAGAATTAAAATCAGTAAATTTTGACTTGTATTAAAAATGAAATGTAAAATAAATTCTAACAAGTATTAAGAATTGAAAATTAAACTACTGACATGTATTGAAAATGAAATGTAAAATAAATTTTGACAGGTAGTAAGAATTAAAAATCAAAGTACTGACATGTATTATAAAGGTAAATGTAAAGAAAAATTTGGAAAGGTAGTAAGAATTAAAATCAGTAAATTTTGACTTGTATTAAAAATGAAATGTAAAATAAATTCTGACAAGTATTAAGAATTGAAAATTAAACTACTGACATGTATTGAAAATGAAATGTAAAATAAATTTTGACATGTAGTAAGAATTAAAAATCAAAGTACTGACATGTATTATAAATGTAAATGTAAAGAAAAATTTGGAAAGGTAGTCAGAATTAAAATCAGTAAATTTTGACTTGTATTAAAAATGAAATGTAAAATAAATTCTAACAAGTATTAAGAATTGAAAATTAAACTACTGACATGTATTGAAAATGAAATGTAAAATAAATTTAGCTTTTGTAAAAATAGAGGCCGCTGAATCGGCTAAGACGAGTTGTAGGACTAGATCGAAGAGAAGAAAAGATAGAATAAGTCACGTAGGCCCGCGAGAAAGATTGATTGTGTGTTAGCCCGCCATCTTAAGAAGTCGAACTTTGTGATTTTCTTTTCTTGAGCAATAATTCCGAAATAAAATATTAGAGAAGGAAAATAATAAGTTGTTTGTTTTGTTTTAACCGCTGAAAAAATAAAAGAAAAAAAAAAGACAACGAAAGCAAGAAGGAGATGAGGAGACAGCCAGAGTTTTGTGAATACTCCAGCAACGCAAAAATTAGCGCCCCAGGCGAGACTTCCAAGACAGGCGGAATTCCAGGTAACCTGCCATTTTTATGTTGTTGGGTGAGAACGGTGCATGCAAATAGCCGCCGCTTGCCGCCCCTCCCACTTGCAATCGTTCGACCAGACGACAACGTCGTAGCGGTGAATCTAACGGGCTGGCGACCGTACAAATTTTGTAACATTCTCGTACATTCTCGACGCAGCAGGCTCGACGTACAAGAGAGCAGAGAAGAAAAGAAAAAAAATTTGTAACAATATGCACCTAACCATAGAATTAAATGTAGTTAAAAGCATCCTCCAGCAAACAGAATCAAGCCTGCCATAGATTTCACACCCATAAGTTATTAAGGGAACCAGTAGTGTGTGCACTAAATGCAATCTCGTTTCAGTAGGTGTAAAGAAGCTTGTGGCCCAAAGCGAACGAAGGCCACAGTAAACTCTACGCATGATAAACTTAATGTGGTCGTTCCACTTCAAGGTCTTATTAAAAATTACCCCAAGATTGCGAACCGATGCAACATATGGAATTGTGCTATTATTAAGAATGATCGGAGGAAAGTACGACGTGTCAATAGAAGTCCTGTAAATAACCAAAGCTTTCGATTTCGCTGGATTAATAAGATTATTTAGGATGGCTCATTGGTGAATACTCTCGAGGTCTTCATTCAGGCAGCTAACGCCATCCTCAATTAAACCAATAGGCCTTGAGAGATACGCCTGCACATCATCTGCAAACAGGTGCATATAACAGTGCTTAGCACAGGTAAAAATATCATTTATGAACATAGAAAAGAATAATGGACCCAGGATTGATCCCTGAGGAATCCCAGATACAACGGAAAGTGGGGATGAATACCCATCAGCTGAAAACACCATTTGTGCACGATTAGAAAGGTAAGAATAGACAAATTTCGTAGCCTGCAACAAGAATTGAAAATTATCTACCAGTTTCTTGCAAAGCAGTAAGTGATCAACAGTATCGAAGGCCTTGGAAATATCGAGAAAAATTAACCCCACGAACTTATCCTCATCAAGAGCAATTCGAATATCAGTAGTTACCTTCAGTAAAGCAGAGGTACAACTATGGTTGAGTCGAAAGCCAGACTGACAATCATGTAACAAGTTGTGGGCGGCAACGTTTTCAGATATTTGAAGAAAAATTACTTTTTCAAATATTTTGGAAAGAAAAGGAAAAATACTAATCGGACGATAGTCAGTGTGAGCAGAGCTTTTAGGGATTGGTATGACCTTTGAAAGTTTCCAGTAAATTGGAAACTGGCATCTCATAATACATGTATTGCACATATGAGCGAGAAGTGCAAGAAGATGAGGAAGCAGAATACGGATAAATCGTGGATTAATGCCCTTGATACTTGCCGCATTTGACTTAATACTGGAAGCTGCAGTAAATATGTCAACTTCGGTAACGCGATAGAAGCTAAAAGTATAAGAAGCATTGGGAATCATCAAGGAGATATCAAGTGCATTACCATTATACAACCTCGCATGAGATAGAAACTGTCTATTATACTCATCAGGATCTTCTGTGCAACAAAAATTACTAGGGGAACCAATGCCTAGAAATTTTAAATTCTTCCATAGTTTTTTGAAGGAAGATTGACTTTTAGAATAGATGAGAAATATATTTTCTTCTCTCGATGGACGGCATTGGTAACCTGATTGCGTAAGGACCGAAATTGGTTCCAAAAAACTGTAAGTGGGTATCGTTTACATACAGAATATGCCCTATTGCGCAACGGAATCAGGCGTTTAATATTTTCGGAAAACCAAGGATAGTCCCTTCGTCTAACACGTTTAGTGACAAGAGGCACATACTTATCGTGGAGATAATTGATCGCATTAATAACCAATTCAACTTGATCGTTAAAATCATCAAGATAATTAACGGTATCCCAAGGAAAGAAGGTAAATTAATCGCATTATAATTACGGAAGGAAAGGAAACTCTGAATAGAATGTGCCTGCAAATGGAGATTATATATGAGAAAAATTAGGTCATGGTCTGATATACCCGGCAAAGAACCCTGGTTCATGAAGTTGATTTTGGATTGATCAGCGATTAGAAAAATATCAAGGAGGGAAGAACTTGAATTGGTAACACGTGTTGGTTCGCTACTGGGTCGGTAAAGACCTACAGATAATATAAAATTATCAAATGAGTTTGAGCTAGAACCATCAAGAAAATTGATAAAGTCGCCACATATAATGACATCACAAAACTGTGGAACGATGTGCGAAAGATCATTTTTGAGATTATCAAGATTGATGTGAGGTCGCCTATATACGCAGTCAATCAGACATATATCAAGACCTGAACCAAGCTGACAGAATATATAATCGGGACCAGCAATAGAGCTTTCACTAATTAGGACAGGTTTGCAATGATATCCTCTCCTGAAGTATATAGCCACACTGCCACCAGTGCGGCATGAGCGATCATTACGAAGAACTTCATATCCAAGTATCTCAACAAGCCTATTATTCAGATCAGGCTTAAACCATGTTTCAGAGACACAGATCACGTCCACATCAGAACCCTCGAAAATCATCCGCATTTCATCAATTTTCGGAAGCATGCTTCGTGCATTGAGGTGACAAATTTTCAACCCATTACATTGCCTAGAAAGAATACTAACAACTGTGCGAATATTACCTGATCCATCCAAGCGATTCATGTTATCCACCATTTGAATAAAAGTCAACAATTATATGCACATCGCCATTCTCAATGAATGCAAAAGAGAATAGATTAATTAATAACAAGTACTTAATGTTTGCAAAAATTGGATAAAAGTATTTCATGGTAAAATAAATACGGAAAACTATCTTAATTAGGTAAGATGAGGTGCTAAATAGAAATCTAATAATTAATATACATGATTGATTAAACAATATAAAACAATCAGATAAATCATATTTGAGTAAGTTCATTAAATCAGTTAACCTAGCCCTAAGAAATACGTGCAAACTAAAAACGACTGAGATCCTCGATAAAATCATTAGGCACCGCGTCCAGCATTCAAAATCAATTCAACATATAGAATGCATGTAAAGAGCATCCAAGGTCAGAATTCGTTCAGCAGTTGCTCCATGAGGCCTCCGAACCCACACAAAGCCCGACTGAGAATAAACACTGAGTAGTTGTTTTTGTTTTTTTAGTACAAGGGACTTGCGCAGAATTTGGTAATTTAATGATGTCAGACTCTCATTAGCTGGCCATACACTAGCGGAATTTTGTACTGATTTGATCCGCGGACCAGATCCTCTGGATCTAGTCCGCGGAACTGAGTTACGCGGATCAGGTCCTCTGTCGCCCCTTAACGTGGCGGATCTGATGTGCGGAGCCAGTCTGCGGATATATTAGCTTTTCAATATATCAGGTCCGTGGTAAAATTAACTGCATGTATTTCTATTGTTTTTGACGGAACTGATCCGCGGACTTGATCTTTCTTGCTTGTTTGAAAGATCTGGGGACTTTCATGCCGGATCAGTCATATAAAATGGCACCTAGGAGCAAGAAACAAATCGCTGTAGTGGCTGCAGGGATTTCTGTTTTAAATTAGAATACCGTTATAAAAAATAAGGAAAGATCAAAATGGGTTAAAAAGTGGTTAAGTGAAAAAATATTTTTGGACAAATGAAATTAATTAAAGAGCTCCGGACAAATGAGCCAGATAATTTCAAAAATTATATTCGCATGAGTAAGACAGATTTTGACCCATTGTTCTGACCAATTCTTTGATAATTATTACCATAAGGATGGTGTATACAGATCTTCTGCCCTACTTAACTTCTCCTGGAAGATTCAATTTGATTTTTTTATTTCCGTAGTGCTCTTTTCAAATTTTATATCTTTTCTTTTACTAACTTAACATCTGCTTCCGGATAGTCTTTCTTTAAAAAGCTGACAATTTCTTAATACGCCACGTTTTTTAAAATTTTATTTTTTTAATTTCTGCTCTTAATTTGTCAAAGACATGGGTCTTTCTTTATACATGCTAATAAATTCCGCCGAAATTGGTTTTGACCACTCCATTTTCAATTTTTTTTATATATCTAAACTGGAAAACCCGCAGAACTCTTACTACATCAACTGCACTGTTAATGGCCTATGACGGACTTGAATCAACGGAACCGTTCCACGAAGGAACTGTTCCGCGGAACTGATTCACCCGTTTTACTCACTAACATGCGGAATTGGTCCGCGGAACAGGGCCTCAGCGGATCAGATCCGTCGAAAAATCCTCTCGTGTATGGCCAGCTATTGATGTAAATCGGGGGCGAGTCGGAACTGGTATCCATAGCATCCAAGCCGACATCACGCAAACACAAACATTTGTTTTTATTATTATTCCTTCGCAGAAATATGGTTTTTCGGTTTGCTGCGAGAACGGTGTTTTTATCCTCTGGGCAATTTAATTTGATTATAATAGCAGAATTTTTAATATTATCGTTCCCACGTCCGACCCTGAAAATACGGTTAGGCGTAACACATTCAATGCTAATATTTGAGCAAAGAGAGGTAAACATTTTAGTTAGATCTTCATTCCTCAAGAATGGAACGCCGGTGATTACAGCATCAGAAGCCTAATGACCACGCTCGATTGACTCCAATCTGTTTTGCAATAGTGTTTGTTGCTTTTCATGTGACGAGATCAAAGTGCTGAGCTCACTAGATTTTTGATTAAAAATATGAAGGAGTTTAAGCTCCAAATCAGCAATAGAAGTTCTAACACCCTTAATGGCCTCGCCAATGTTCATCTGGAAGCTTTTGGTAAGAGCCACAATTTTTTCATCCATCAGAGCGAACAATTTCGACATTTCCGTCTTGATGCCAATATCTTGAAGAGATGGAGAGGACATTGCAGATGCAGAGGTAGTGGTGCTACCAGCACGTGTGACGCGTTGAGAGCCTATTTGTTGCGTTTGCGATTGTAGTTGATATGTGACTGAATTTGTGTTTGTTTACTCATATCTTCAAATAAATGGAAACCGCTTACCGCAAAATTGATAGCGATGATGGTATGTATTAAATTCACTAACTTATTTTTCGTGAAAGCGCACAATTTAATCGACTAAAAGTCTCGCAGCAATTGCAAAGCTTAGACTAGACAAACTTTCGGCCTTAGATATAAGAAGAAACTAGTTGAAATTAAAATTAAACACTGGTGCGGATAAAAACGATGTTAGCAGTTGAAGCCCATGTATACTGTTTTGAACACTGCTGAGAACGCGCTAACGTAGAGCGTTGGAATTTTGTACATACTTAGTGTTTTCATTAAAATAGTAAATATAATTTCAAAATTATCTTCTTGTTATTGCCATATAAAAATTTAGGATTTTTACGTATACATATACTGTGAAAACGGTTTTAATGTACTGAAAAGTCCTTCAGTATATGAAATCCTATGAAATTGGTTATAATCATTTTTGCTGTTCGACGAACCGTTCTAAAGATATATTCAAAACCGCTTCAATTAAACTTGCGCAGATGGGTGACCATACGAAATTACAAACGAGCATTCATCTAGGGTATCATAAAAATTGGTCTTAGACCAATTCTAGCTTTTTTACTTGTTTTGTAATAGGCTGAACTTGGGCTAGTTTCCAAGTACTTAGTTGAAGAGTGTCCTGTCGAATAAGACAAGTAGAAAAGTTTTCCCAGAGGTTTAACCAAGAATGAGGCAAGGCTTTTAGTTACCATGATGAGAAATTATCAATCTGGAGAAGTTGAGCCTCTTAAAACTTTAAAAAAATCTTTCAACACAATCTTCAACACATCCATGCGATAGATACAAAACAGGTTTTTATTAGATAAGTGGAAGGCGGGAGTTCCAAGCAAATCTTGCAGCCACTTCACTATTTTTAAGTATTGAAGGTATGGAAGAACTGGCGAAGTTATCCTGATGGTTTTGACGTGAGACCAAAATCCCCTGTTACCTTTGCGGATAGCCAAAACCCTTTGCCTAACACTCTGGTCATACAGAAATTGTTTATTTGGATCATGGACTTATATACAGCTGTTCTGTATAGTCCTGTATATCAGACTGTGTAGATCTTATAGTTTGGCTGCATTTCATATTAAACCAAGAGCAATTTCGTTAAAATTTCCTATGGTAATATGGAGTGTAGTCATGACTAGCTATACTACTATATAAGTTTTGATGTGCACTCATCGACATCCCTCGAAGCAAAACAGGCCAACCAATCTATCTCCTTTCCCAATCAGTATTTTTATTGTACCAGTACTTGTATATGGAGAAATAGTCGGCACAGTTTGTTTGTGGTAAATTGACGCATAATTATATAGTGGTCTGAAATACCAAGAGCGGAACGCACAAAATTGAATATTTGTCAGTGAGATGATATAAACACATCTAATAAATTGGCTTTATCTCCAGCTCCACCTGGTATATTCGCGTTGGTGGATCCACACAAAAAAGTTTAGACATAATACATTTTCTCGGGTAGCTTCGCCGCGATAACTTTACAAAATCGCAGATTAGAAAGATCAAAGATATCCAGATCTGGGTCATAATTTTTTTCTCGTGTAATCATTCATATGGAAGAATGGAAAAATACATGCCTAAAGTCGAACGAAGTTGTAAAACACGAAGGAAATCATTCAAAAGTTGGAAAATTATTTCCGGCATTCAATGATACTTAGTCTAATGTTGAGCGCTTCGAAGGCATTTTAAAAAGTGGCGTTGACACAAATAAGAAAACATTTTCTGTTTCCAAACAGATTATTTCTCCGTGAATCCATCTTTGGAAATTCAATATCGTCAATCAAATAGTTTGCTATTTGATTTTCCACTTCCGATTTCCTGGTGTAGGAAATACAGCTTTTGATAGCCTATTTCAACCAGTAAACAAGAGTGTATGCTAAAAGATTCTATGTCCTATTACCAAAGCTAAGTAAAACGCTCGCCCGATGACAACTGTGAAACTGATTTTACTGATACGACAGTAGCCCCGAAGAGATTTAATTTTGAATCGATTTTAATTTTTGCTTACGAATTACGTTTGTTTTAATCATAATATGTTCACTAATGATAAAAAAACAAATTGTGTATTATATTGATATATGAAACAAAGCACTTTTGGGGCAAGAGCAAGGAAAGTCCAAAATAATTAGAAATTATGGTAGCCGAACTCTTAAACAAATAGAAACTTAATTAGACTACATTTTTCCTAAAAAGACATTTCTCAAAAAAAGCGAATAGCAAAATAATCATATTGTATAAAAGTGCACTTAGCAAAACTTCTCTTACACAATAGACCATTTCGCAAAAAGTTCTTGCTTTCATACCTCTTGTCTACATGCAAATTTTCCAATTTTCTCAGTAAGAATTATGAAGAGACTCATTCAATTTTGGATTCACCTAAAGTTGCAACACAACGAAAAAAGTTGTGCGAAATTATTCAGTCGACGAAAAGGAAGGGTAAATTGAATATTGCAGGCTTTTCTTTTGAAAGAACCAGAAATATTGAAAAAATATTTTTTTGGGCTTGTGAATTGCGATTAGTGGAACCTTACAAATGCGGTGCAAGGGCAGTTATAATAATCGATGAAACGGGGGGTACATAGAGTTAAAAGTAAAACTGGTTAGAGGAACAAAAATTAGTATTTCTTTCAAGTTATTCAAGGCAGAATTGCAACTTCTTCTAGGGAAGTGACACGACATATGCCTTCAATAGAGGCCAAGAGGAAGGTAATCAAAAGAATAAGAAACAAATGTAAAAGTTCCATCACTGAACTGATGATCTTTCTTTTTAACAGGATTCTAGTTTTTACTACCTTAAATGAAATTAAAGGCTGTATTTTCCGAAAGAATCGCGTCATCATAGTGACCAATGACGATTTTATGAAGATCTTATCTGGTGGAAAATATTGAATTATGGATCGGACATTCAAAGTAGTGCCAACAGTTTTAAACAATTGTACACTATCCATTCGCATATGAGGCCTTGCCTGTGGTATTTGCGTTATGTCCAAGAAAATTTGAACTAATCCGATAATGTTTTGCAAATGCTGTTTGATTACTCTGCAGAATTGCAGCTAACATTTGAACGATTCTTTACAATTATGAATTCTGAGAAAGGTACTACAAATAAATAGAAGAAAAAATAATTTTCCTAGTGTTTTGGCCGAAGGTAGCCACTTTCATTTGGGACAAATAATATACAGAAAAATTCAAGCGCTCGGCTACCAATCAAAATATGTATTAAATATTACATTTGCTATTCATGCGCGCAATTTTAGCACTTAAATAGGTTTTACTTTCAGTAGAAATTTCACTTTTTTAAACAATTATTTGAACACTTAGATGCAGATGGTAAAAAAATTCCTGTCTGGTTCAGAGAAATTTATCTTTGTGGAACAAATAGTACACCACCTTTATTTTCACCCAGTTTCTGGAGTTGTTTTGAAACAGACAAACAAAATATTCCACGAACCCAAAATTATGCTAAATCATGGTACCTCAATTGACCCTACCCCTTATTCCTTTCCTGCTAAGGCTGTGCTACGGCATCATAGGCTATCCCCGGAGCTTTGGCAAGATCATAAAAAAAAGCATAGGATAAACAAAAATATTGATGCTGATCATTTAGTTGTATAGGAAGAACTTCGGAAGGAAGTTTTTTTTTTTGTGTTGGAACTGAAATTGAAAAGTTTCGGAAAGGACGATCACCAGCAGTAAAAAACATTTTTTGCATAAAAACATGATAATAAAAAGCATATAATGAAAAAAAAATGGGTATGAATCCCTTGATTTAATATATGCTGTATCATTATGTTTGTCTGACATAAATAGAAAAAAATGCAAATTTATTTCTTTTTTACATTTTTATAATTTCATAGTACCTAGTCTTTGTTGCAATAGAGCAGAGCATAGTTTTTTGGAAAGCCGCGTTCACTTTTCAAAATATCCCTATATTAAATATTATTCTGTGAAACATATGGATTTATCAAAAAAATATTTACAAAACTGAATTTTTAGCAATACAATTATTTATCAAACGTCTTTTATGTGAAAGGACATAAGAAAAAGTTCATTTTAGCATATGTACTTCGACCAAAAGAGTTGTACCCAGAAATCATATTTTGTTGAACACTTCAAAACTGGAGTTTTGGCATTTTTCCCATGTTTTAACAAAAGAACCGTCCTCAATCGCCGTATCTTCAAAATGGTGAAACAACCGGAGTGTTTGTCTTGACGACTCGGCAATGTAACTTAGCCAGTAGGCAGGCTAGAAGGGCTTGTGTAGTCGATCGGTCCGATAAGATGCTCGTGTAGTAACACAGGTAACTGATATCCTGTGCTAGCGCATGAGTGATTTGTAGGCTTTTCACAAGAAGTTAACGGATGGAATAGTGTGGTTATACTAAAACCGCAGTCTTCTTAATCGTAACTTGATGCTGTAAGTACGCTGTGGGCGGGTGAGGTCACTTAGTCCCGACTATCCCTATGACATCCGAAATGAGTATTAACGGTCGAGCGGACCATAGTCCAGTGCCATGCAAACACCTGGATTGCTTGCTACTGCCGAAAGAGCAGCTGCGTTTCTGGTATACCAGGATACCAGTTAATTCTTGCTGAGCAAAGTATGGAAAGATGATTCCAAAATTATTAAAGGGGAATGCCCATTGAAGGCCCAATACCTCCACACACGAGAGAAGTCTTAACGATACATTATGATTCTCTGAACATATTTTATTAACAGTGTTTATTTCGATTAAGCTGGGCACGCCTTAAGGACAGGGGTTAAAGTTTGTTCTAATACATTTTGAAAAATCTAGTACAAAATCGGATTTCTTAGGTCCTCAAATGAAGGTTGAGTACTCATACTCCTATACTAGGACGCTTAAATAGTTATTTATAGGCATATCAATACTCACTTTTGTAGTATTTCCCTCTTTTTTATTCGAACTGAGGTACTAGATTTTTCGCACGTTAGATCGGCTCCTACTCGGTAGGGTTATGTCCGATCGGAAAACGGTTCTGACTGCTCGCCTCAGCTACAATTCGCAGAAGAAAGCTTTTCTCTGCCTACTTTTAAGGTGGGGGGTTCCAATACCGCTTGTTGCATATTAAATTAAAGGTTTCGCCTGGTACTATCGGGTGGTTTACCTTTTTCTCAATTCAGATAACATTCTCGGGACGTTTTGCAGCCGGATAACTCATTTTCATGTAGTTGGGTCACATACACCCCAGATAATACATTTTGTATATATTTTTGCAGTTCTATATTCCGTGGTCATAAGTGCTCTGTTGTCAACATTTTTCTCATAGGAAGTCATTTTCCACGACTCACCAATTCCGCGAAATTGCAATAAGTAGAAAAGTCCACTTTTCACCCAAAAAAGTCAGTCAAGCTACATCCGATCGTCAAAAGCTTTCCCCCGCTTAATTGAAATAAACATTGTTAAGGCTGAATGGCAGCAAATAAAGCTCTCGATTCCGAGCTTACATTTAACTATGTAGTATAAAGCTTTCGATTTAGTGCCTCACGCATTGCTTCTGCGTATATAAGTATCTTGACCTAGCAGCAGTACATAATCAATGCGGTATTGACATGGCACACATTTTTTCTTCTTTTATTTTCTCTAGGAAACATGTCTGCCATATTCAAACCGAAGCGTATTGTTTTGTTGTTGTTCGAAATTTAATTGAACTGTTTTTGTAATTTTAATATTGCTTTCCATAGAGGCCTTGGGATCTTTATATAACATCCCTTGCCTTCTATGTATGTAATGCACATATATGCGCAATGGTTCAAACAAGTTGGATTAAATTGGAGGCATCGGAGGCATTGGAGTTCACAAATGGGCCGAATCGGGCAACTCCTCCGTGATCACTTAATCACTATTCAAAATGATACACATGTATGTATATGTATATTTCCATATAGAATGTACCCAATTGATACCTAACTTTAATTATTTGCCGAGCGAAAAAGCCGAGTATTTGCATGGATTATAAAACAATTCCCAATCTCAAACAAATATGTAATAAAAAAGTGAAAAGAGCAAATAATCCATATAATTTTCCCTCGGCTTATATTCGTCTCTTTTTAACTAAACCATAAACGAAAAATATTAACAAATATTCTCCCTTTTCTCTCAGTGTATTCCTATTCCACTCCAACAACAAAGTTGCACACACAGCTAGCAGCAGACGGGCAGTGCTTGTGCTATGACGCGCCGTGCAGGATAGATACTCATTTTTGGAGACACATTAAATAAATTTGTTGTCCTTTTTTACCGGAGCCTGTCGCTATCTCGGAAAGCTTTTGACAATTAAAATGAATAAAAACCAATTTTATCATTCACTTTTTATCACGATAGAGGTTTACAAAATGATTTTTATAAAATAAACTTCTTTCGGTATTAATCCAGTTTTTGGGCCACTGAATAGAATCACCTTAATATTCATTATCGTGTTAAAATAATCGTGTAGCAACAAATTTTATTCTATTTACAAGAGTCTCAATCTTAATGTTATGAAAGTAATTATAACATGAAAAATATTAACAAATTTGAAAAAACAGCTCCCAGCTCCGCTAGCATTTACAAATATGTTTGGAAAACCTGTGTACGAAAAATAATAAAAATTGGTGAGTACATGAAAAATTTATTCGGGGGCAGAGGAAAATAACGCTGTTTTTTGAGGTTTTTGATTTTTTAAAAAAAAACTTAATTTTTTTTTCAAAAATCTAATCATTTGAACTGAAGAGTTTCTAATATTTTGCCGAGGGTTTCAAATCAATATCATAAAAACTGTGGAAAATAAAAAGGGGGAGCAAAATGCTTACAAATTTATTCAGCCTTAATAAAATATGTTTAGAGTATCATAATGCATCGTTTAGGACATCACATGTCTGGAGGTGTCGGGACTAAAGTTGTATGAAAAGTGGGCATTCCCCTTTTATGGGCGCTGTCAGAATGACAACCCGGCTGCTAGTTTAAGAGCAAAGGGTGCGTCCGTCAATATTCGAACGTTAAAGCTTAGTTTGACCTGAAGGCGGAATCGTAAAATATTTCAGAAAGCGTCTGCTAATATAGTGCGTCGTGCAATAGCGATGTCACTATAGAGGTGTCAGGATTGAATGTAATCCACCGACTTCACAACTGGTATTCTCCAATCCTCAGCACAACACCGCCAAGGGTATTGATATAATCGGGATTCCATGTAAAAGATTTTCTTTATTATAAAACGAGATTTCCATTAATGTTGTCGATTGACTGCTTGAATTCGCTTGATCAGTAAAGACTATTTTTTTTTAGTTAGTTTTTTCTTTTCTTTATTACAAGAAATCTCCATTTTTTTATTTTTCTTACGCTAGTTGACATCAGACAGAACAATACTTTCATTGATTTTATTTTTCATATCAATTCAAACCCTACCTAAGTATGGCTTTCTACGTTCACCAAGGTATTACCAGCGTGAATTGTGGAATATGTGTTAGCAGGGTTTACACGGTGGTTTGACTGAAGTTCGAGACAATCGAACCGGCACAGAAGCGTCGCCAGAGACTTACCGCCTATTTGTTTTTAAATTAAAAAACAAAATGCTAGATATTCATGCTCGTGTATACTGAGATTTTTTGTACTGACATGCCAAATATTTAAAGATTTATTTTGTTATTGGTTGCAAAATATTTTTTATGCCCAACAGACAGCTCACTCACATACTTAGCCCAAGCTTAAGCTCAACGCCAAAACAAACCGAGAGACAAAGCCAATTACGTTCGCACATATGTATTGAATGGAACTGATTATTTAATAGTATCTCATTCACTGAAAATAAAAATAAAAACATTTTCTTAAGAAACTTAAAAATAACAAAATCTTCCTGCTTGACTTTGTAAATTTATATTTTCATGTCGTAGGTATCTACTCGTTTTCAACATAATATAAGTACTTATAAGTAACTCCTTATCTCTATATTAAAAATATTGCAACTAAAATGTTAATTAATTTTTGTAATTAAATTTGTTTTCAGTGGAAAATTCGGTGGGGTGTAGTGACGAAATTATCTCCCGCTGCAGGTGAGTACATTTATAATTAATAGTTATGTACATAAACATATGAATTCAGAATATAAATGAAAATTAGGTTCCATAAAGTAAAAATAGTAAGGTAGCTGTTGAAACTTACTTATAATTGAACTGAAACCATTTCTCTATTTACTCCTGCAAGACGCAATGAAATCAGTAAATCGATTGTAGTAATGGAATACTGTACACAGAATGGTTCCACTAACACAATTATGTATGTTCTATCTCATCATAATAATAATGACTCTTAAGAACAGACCAACGCTATTCTTCCTTGTCCAAAAATTAAAGAGATTTTAATAACTTCGCTATGTTTTGCCTTTTATGTCCTTAATGGAATATCCCTTTGAAACTGAAATTCCACCGCCACAACGAGTTACTTTATATAATACTCCTGCGTTTGCATTTGTATTGTATCTGCACTAAATTCGAAATATCTTCGATTTTCTTGTCGAGTGAACATCTAAGGGAGTTCATTGAATCCAATTCGCTTTAAATCATGCTCCATTTAACATGCCTGTGTATGTAAAACGGCCAGAAATAGGCCTGTGTCATCATTTCCCTTGTCATATTATCCGAGAAACTTTCTCTTCTTACCTTTCTTGATATTTCGTCTTGCAAAAAAAAAAGTACCTCTGCAGCCCCAGGATATTTCTGAATCCCCCTGGAGTCATAGTACAAAAACTTGATAGTGGTGAAACTAAACAGTGGCTGCAGCTTTATCGCTCTTCTTGATGGCGGTAGCCTGATAGGCCTTTTTAGCACCCAATTATAAGTGAAAAGGATTTCTGTTTTATGGCTGAAACTTTACCAAAAAACGTGACTAAGTGCGAAAGCGAAATTCAGGGTTTATGGCTTACGACAATTTAACCAGTGTCAGTGACATAAACTTATGACTTATGACATTTTCCTGAAGTACTGTTTTATGAAAGTTTTAATGAAAATAATAATTGTCTGCATGAATGCTCGATTAGGGAGGAGGACGGGGGAAAGAGGAGGGTGGTTAGAACGTCTGATAATAAATGTATCCGCATGTCGCACTTACCGAATAACTTCGTTCCATTTAAACATAATTTTGACATTTAAGGTAGAAAGTTAATAGGCTCCTTCGTTTGTGTTGCGTAAGAACTTGTGCAACTGCGATGAATTCTGAAAGATATAATTCAGTGGAAACTTTGCAAAATTTCGAAATTATTATGTTGTTATGAAAAATATCGAAAGATACGCAGTAAATAAAATCGGTGTAAAATTACTCCCTTTGTTGGATAACATAAAGGTTGAACCCATTCAGGATAATTTTAAATCCTTCCCCTGTATATCCGAATGATACTTATTTTGTAAGAAAAACTCAACAACATTATCAATCCGTATACCAAAAACACCCAGCGGACCTCTATAAAGCGGAAAACTTTGAAAATAATTATTTTAAAATTCAGTGCGGTGTAACTTAGCTCCCAAACAGAATTGCAACTAAACTCCGTTCTATCGTGCTTAGAAAAAAATAAAATTATGAAATATTGTTATTCGTAATTTCATATTTGCAGAAGCAAGTGTTTTACAAGTGTCAGTCGTAAGTGTCTAGAAAGCATCTAGTTTAAATTTTTTTTTACACGTAAAACATCTTCGAAGATTTCTTTGGAGCGGAGTTACACAAAATTAAAGGCGCATTTCTCTTTGATAGTAGACAAATAATATTTTTATTTTAGATCATAACCAAAACTATATCATTTCGATACAGTAAACAGTTTTGGATATTATCTAAAATCAAAAATATTTTTATTTTTCAATAACGCATATCTATTCGGCAATTCCTATCCGAAGGAAACATTAAAATCAGATTTGTACGATTCGGTATAAAATTACATAAAATAGGGGTTTGGAATGCATTTTCGAGCGGAATACATTTCGTACTTCTGAAGAAGTTCTAAATATTCACTGTACAGTAATAATTATCCTTGCCGGAGCTTGATAATATTATATTTAATAAGTAGGTAATAAGAATTACACTACTATAATGGGACAAATGTCCTTCGAAAATGTACGGACCTCATTCAACACCCATCCGGTGTTCATGGTACTCCGGATTTTTTACTGTGTTTATTTAATTTGTTGAGTTGGTATGAGCTGCTTGCAGCTTGTGGAAGGTTTTGATTAATTCTATAAAGCCGGGTCCAAAATACGCAAATCGAACGCAAAAAATATGTCTGATTAAAATTTGTTTGAAAATTTTTACGAACGCTTCAAATCTAGTCGAGCAGTTCCGACATGCATTCAAACTTACTCAGAAGTGTGTGATGAACAACATTTTTAAGTTTACAGTGTGAACATTGTCAGATTTCGTGTAAGCGTGGACATATTTTAATATATTTATTGAATCTGTTTAAACAAAAATTGCGTTTTCCTTTTTTTTGCATAGATTTGGAGTCCATCATATCATTGTCACGTTTCACTTCAGTATTTATTGTGCTCTTTCGCGACTTTCACAACAGTAACGGCATAGTATTTCAAAATTTCTGTAGAAGGTCTATGAATGATTTGATGTATTTATTGACTTTAGTGTCGCCTAAAATTGATAAGGAAACTACACAGCTTCGGAAAACTAAATCTCAAAAAGAAAGTCTTCGAATGCAACTTCGGTTTTTAGTGTCAGGGGATGCATTTCCAAATCCTTCATTTTAAAGTCCCGCATTATAGAGAACCTCGCATTAACAAAATCCCATTGAAAGATAAAAATCTGTCAATTAGAGAAATAAGATTGTTGCTTTTAGAAGAAATCGTACCCAGACGATTCGTACACTATCTCGCTGTACTTTTTCAAATAATTGATGCTCAATTACCGAAAACACCGCAATTATAATGCAAAACTAATCACCAAAACTAGAATTTATCTAAGATGAATGCCCGTATAAAATTTCGTATGGTCACCCATCTGTGCAAGTTTGATTTTTGAAGTGGTTTTTCGTATATGTTTCTAGTTTGTCGCACAGATATAATGATTATAACCAATTTTATAGGATTTCGCATTTTGAAGAAGTTTTTAGTGCAATAAAAATGTCTTGGACTGATCGTTTTCAAAGTATACGTAAAAAACCTAAATTTTTATATGGCAACACAAAGAATGGGTTGCCCGATGTATTCTATTTTTAAAATTTTATTTGCTATTGTCATGAAAACACCATCTACCAAATTGCAGCTCTCTATGTCGACGCGTTCTCAGGCAGTGTCCAAATATATAGTGAAAAACTACATTTTTGTATAGCAACAACCGAAGGAGTTGCCCGATTTACCTTATTCGAACTTCATTTTACATTTTTTTCAAGTCCGCGTACAAAATTTCAGCTGTCTAAATATACACGCTCTCGAGTTATCATGCGCGCCTTTTTTAAAAAAAGCTTGGATTTAAGTTCAAAAATGGGATCTATCGGGTAATTCCTTCGTAGGGTTGCCATTAAAAAAATTCGTTTTTAACTATGCATTTCGGCACTGCCTGAGAACGCGTTGACATATAAAGCTAAAATTTGTACATGGTGTTTTCATACCAATGCTAAATAAAATTTCGAAAATGGACTAAATCGGGTTACCCTTCTTGGTGTTGCCATACAAAACGTTGGTTTTTTACCATATATTTGAACACTGCCTCACGCGTAACTGTAATTTTTCTCAAAACTTGTAAATTTCAGTTTAAACTCTCCTTCGTAGGATTGCTATACACAAATTTTGTTTTTAACTATATTTTTGGGCAATTTCAAAAATGGAGTAAATCGGGTTACCCCTTTTTGGTATACTTGGAAGCTGCCTGAGGAGGCATCGAGGTGGAGAGCTCATACTTTGTACACAGCGTTTTCATATAAATTGGAAATACGAATCCGAAATTGAAGCAAAACGGGCAATACAAAACGTTAGTTTTTCACAAAAATGCCTCTCGCGTTGACATAGAGAGCTGAAATTTTGTACACAGGCCTTCTTTAAATTTTTAAAATAAAGGGAAATTAAGTTCGAAAATGGCACCAATCGTGCAACTCCTTCGTAGGGTCTCCATACAAAAATTTCGGTTTCTACTATATATATGGGCACTGGCTGAGAACTCCTCGCCGTACAGAACTACAGTCTCCCACACATATGACCATATTCATGTACCTACATATATACACATACACTTACATGAAGCCCTTGAGAACCCCCACCCAGTTTGGTATCTATATTATCGCCGTGCAACGCCGCGCGGGCGCCACTAGTATTCAAATATATTTCAACTGCACGACGCACATTTGCAACAAGTCTTTCGTTTTCACAAATTACTGTAAATCAGTTCAGATTCTTTAAAATTGTTTATAGTACTTTGAAAGAACATTCACATTGCAAACATGTCACCTTAATCAGATTGTGGCAAATTCTTGCAACAGGAGGACAAAAGCTATTTTCATTTTAGTAGAATGAAAGTTTGTGAATGTTAGCAGACAATTTGAAGACGTCCGTACAGTATATTTCAAAAACTTTTTTGCTTGCGTTTGATTTGATTATCCGGCTCCGGCTTTATGCGATCTAGATCAAATTCATATCTTTAGTGTTATTAACATAACTCTTATTCCTCGAGGAAGGGCTGCAACAATAACATTTTTGTCAAACTCTGTTGTTTTCGACAACTCGCACTCAGTCCTCTACCTACCATCTTCCTACCTGTCGAACTCCTTGAACTCGAAGTCTAATATTCCACGTATTCCATATTACGGTCAGAAAAATAGGGGAGGAAAACACCGCCACATACGGTTATCATACTACCGAGTAAATACTTCGCGACCTCCACTCTCTTGATATTTATGTGAATTTTGAATATGGAGGTTGTGTTGTTCAAGTCTGAGATTAGCTGAACTAGCTTCTGTTGCGAAAGAATATAGTTAATAGCTATACAGAAAAATAGTGACAAAATTATACATACTTATTGAATCCCAGAATTTGTGTAAAATCTGTTAGAAACCCTTCCAGAGCTCTGAACTCTTTTTTTTCCCATCCATATTGTACGTTCTATATTTGAATCCTGTACATATATCCGAACGTATTTCAGCAAAGCTAGGTAAAAGTTGTACCGACGTTCTGTGCATTGTTTTACGGTGACCAACCCAGGAGAGGAGTACTTTGAATCTTACTATGCAGCTTAGTGATCTTGTATTGTTCGATCGGCTGCTCTTTTAACTTTGTCCAGGAGCACGTAAATGACAATTTTTCCCACAATGGATGACAAATACTTACGTTTTCAGAGATCACAGGTTGTTGGCTCACCTTTCTTCAAAATGTTTACTTTGTTGTCATCAAAGTTCATGATTCTCTTCAATGCTCTTATGTAGTCAATATTTTTAATATATTCCTGTCATAACCATTGCTAATAGATTGCATATATTCCTGAAGGTACCCTTTTCTTTGATGTTGGCGTTCTTAAGTTCATACACATATTTAACGGAAAATACCAATTGTTTGGTCATATCTCGCAAATCATCTACGTTAAGTCTTCTCGAGTAAGAGAGTCTCTCCGATGCACATTAGTCCTCAAACGTGTTTGCTTTTAACAAAGTTGTGATCGTTATCCATCCCTATGTAAAACTATTCCTCTAGAGATATAATGGTACACCCCGTTCGTACGCATATCACGTTCATTCTTCTTATCTTCATCTACTTCTTTTTTCATATCTCTCATTTTGGTTCATAATTGGGAATCCTCTTTGTACCGGCGAACAGCCGAGCCAGTAACACATGGATGTTTGCATGAAATAAAGTAGCGGTGGGCAAACCTGAGCACTTGCAAGTGTACAAAACTTTTTCCTGATGGGCCTAATAAGAGTTTTTTCGACATTATCTTGCGGCTCGAAAGAAAACAATGCAAACTGTTCTTGGCGTCATCACTGGACAAACTCGCTTCACGCTCATCTAATAACGATGAGAGCTGTTGACAGCCCTGAGTGTATGTTTTGCCTCGAAGGAGAGCCTGAGGCAGCCGAACATTTTCTTTGTGCGAGGAGTAGGCTGGCTGCGCTTGGGTCTACCCTCCTATTTGTGTATGAGCTGAAAAACCTACCTCACCTAGACCTGATGCGTTTCATAAAGAGGATAGGAAATCACGAAAATATTGCTCGTCGGACGATTCCATAATTTTATTTTCCGAATGTCACAGCAAAGTGTAGTGAAAACTAATTCTGAAACCAAAGAGTTCACGTAAAATCATAAGGGCATCTCGCTTTCACTCAGACATCTTTTCACATTGCTTGTCGCATGAACAAGCTCTGCGTTGAGCTCCGCTCCGCTTCTCGCGCGCACTCTGACAGCAGCTTTAGAAGAGACTCAGCTCCAGCAAGAATAATGCTGATTATTTAACTTGCTCTAATCTACGAACTCTGCATATTTTCGCTGTTTAGTGCATTACTTCCTTTCACAAGAAAGGCAAGCATCGTGAAATTTCTGAGTACAACCCTGTCACAAACTTATGCTACATTACCAAGCTTGTCCTTGGTTTATATCTATGCAATTATGCTGTGCTAAATTCACAGATAGACACCTTTCATTGATGTTGTTCTACAAACTACCTCCCACTCAATATACGCTAGTGAACTACAGTGTCCTATTACCGAAAGGAAGACTTTACACTTTCTTTATACTTTAGATAGACGACCACTATACTAGGCAAAACTAAAGATTTGGGTCCCTTTCTTAACACTAGCCTATCCCTTGATGACTACTTACTGATGTTATCGCGAATGGTGCCAATGTGACTTGAGGCTTTGTGAAGCGATATTTCAAGGCATTAAATGAGCCGTTAATAACAAATCTGTCCTATACCGGAGACAGATTTGCAATTTCAATATTGATATTGCAATTATGTCAATTGCAATATAAAATTCCAGAGACAGACTTGCTGTTTACGATACTGAGAAATTAATTAGGGAACTTAAACTTGATTTATCGCTTGATTTGTTATTTGTCAATTGACTTAAGAAAGTTTCGCGCATGTACAAAATGCGAGCAAATATTGGGAAATTACATAACTATATTGAAAATAAAAATGTAGTAGACACTTCAACTTGATAAGTGTCAAATATTAAATTTCAGAAAAAGTTGTAGCCAACATTGCAGTATAAAATTCACTTCTAAAAGTTCGTGTATTAAATTATTATGGTTTATAACTAGAGTCATATTGCAATAAACTCTCTATACCGCGACATTTTTCGCGCTTTCAATATTGAGCTCCAAAGTTCTACTTATTGAGTGTACACCGAGTGCATACAGAGTTGTGTCTCAGTATATAGAGATACACTTGCGGTTTAGTACAACAAATTGCAATATTGAAATTGCAAGGTTGTCTCCGGTATTACAGTACTTTTTTCGGCATACCTTTGACTAGGCACGCTACTTCGGTTTGAACTTTCTTTTGCCCGATGCGTATATTGCTTAGAAGCCATCCAAAGGAGATTTGCCCTGTCCGTACTTCATGATCTCCACTGATTCAGTACCCTCATCCAGCCTTTGTATAAAATTAATATCCTTAGAATCTCTTGAAATTAGATGCAAATAATCAAAAATGTGTTTGCTTTCACTGCGTACAAGGCGCAGTAACTTCTATGATCTTTCTCTTTCCTCACGACAATCTGAACGGCGAGATACAGTAACCCATTTCATCAATATCTTGTTGTCTTGCTCCAAGTTCTACAACCCACTTAAGCTAAATTAAATTAAAAATTAATTCTATTAAAGGAGTATTATTTCAGTTAGTAAATAATAAATATATTACATGGAAAAAATATTCATAAATACGACCCTTTAGGTCTGTATGGCACGCACATTATCTGAAAACCAAGATATCCAAAATCAGGAAACTTAATGGGTCAGTTTTACAACATATTTCAATAAGAGCCATTAGAAAGTGATGCTGTCCAAGGGTAGCTGCATAAGTGAATTATAATTGCCACCGCCGAACAATATATCTACATCATAGACAAACCAATCCATTCAAGACTAAACAATGTAAATTCTGCGTAATATTTCCTATATGAATATTATAACACAAGGATGAATGTTTTTAATTCGAACAGGACTGAAATTAAATTTTACTTGGGTGTCCTAAGCTGAAAAGTAATATGCGATCAGAAACACATCCCGCCGTTAGAAGAATATTAATAACTAAAAGCTCCCCGGGAGCACTAAGTTGTGCGAAATAGAAACCCAGCAGGAGTGTTCATACTTTGTTTCCTTGAATATTTAAAAGGACATTTGCGGTGATCCCTGAGAAAATCCACAAGTCAAGAGCTAAAATTAATATTTGCTTAACATTTCAACATTTTCTTAGTATCTATCCACGAATATACGTTACCCTCACACCGTTCATTTCCTCTTTAAAGAAAAGCACAAGTGACTAGGATAAAGGATGAAGCGATGTAAGGAGACGGCAACAAACAGAAGTAATATCAAGTACAGCAAATTGAAAAAGTATACAACGAGCCTCTTGATAGATTACATGCCTGAATCTTTGGACGAGTCTCATTTATGCACAGATGAAAACTTCAGAACAAAAGGTTGTCCTTTGTCTTTAACTCTTCCATCATTGTGTCATCCTGGCGCGTACACATATATAACACGGACAAACCTTCTATCCTGTCATTGCTGACGGCTCTGTAGGCATTACGGATTCACATTTCACAGGAGAGTTCTTTTGACGTGAGTCGTCATTCCGTGCACCTTTAGTGATGAATTAAAAAAAATTGAAAGGTATACATTCTGTTGTCTGGGATTGTGCAATGTAGAAGCACCATCGTGCCAGACACTGTATTGGTAAACAGGCCACCTTCTGGTTAGTCTTGTCAGATTTTTGATGTTGGCGTACATACATGTAATCAAGTTTTGTTCACCTTTCTTTCCCAAATTGCGAAGTATACAAGAACACCCTTCTCAGGAGTGGCACTTGAAGAGCATTAGGATAGCGAAATAGCGTGGGGGATTTAAGAATTTCAGGAATTTTATTAATCGACTAAACTCATTTGGGGTTTGGCGCGCAGAAATCCTTTACAAGACATCCATATGCCCTTTCGAAATGTTTTCTCTCCCCTCTTAGATAAAGTCTTGTCAAGTTTTCAATGTAGGTACATGGAAAGACTTGACTTCTGGTTTCCGAGAGCTGTGCTCGTGCCCAATAAAAGAGAAATGAATGGAATGGAAAGGGGCCCATTAACAGCGAAATGAAAAATTTATTAATTGCGTTTAAAGGTATTTTTCAACGAAGTTTTCCCGGCAGCAGACAAGGTTTAATCTTTTGTTCTGTTTTCGGCGCTTTCATCCGAATTGCCGAAATTTATGAGATAATTTTAACCCCTTTATGAATAGCATTATGCGTGAATTGATTTCAAACTCGACTACACCAATTGTTCGCAGCAAATCTATTGTTTAATTCATTGGCTTTTTACAGTGGCTTTTCAGCTTGATTTAGCGGTTGGAAAGCGAATTTTGATTAGCTTTAAAATTTATTCTGTTAAATTTGAAGTTAATTAAGTTCCAAGATCAAATCATTAAAATTCTCAAGGAAATAGAATTGAGATTGAATTAAAATATTTCCCACCCTTGGAAAATATTTTAGCTTTTCAAAATTCATAATGTCAAAATAATTTCGGGAGGTACCTACCATTTGGCCTATTTTTCGATGTTGAATTTATACAATTAATTTGCGCTATCCCGTTTTTACTTCAAAGTCGATCTTGTCTTGAAATTGGCTTTATTTAAGATTTTCCGTTTAAGACTCGGTAAATTAAGTGAATTTTAAGGTTTCATCGCATGCACCCATTGAAAAATGTTTGTTTATGGATTATCGTTTGTTAAGGATTAAAGTCTTGGAACCAAATGACGGTACATAGTAAACAGAATACAAGTTTTGTCTAATATAACCCATGAAGTACACTACAAATATATAATTTCGTATCAACAAATTATGTACCTATGCGATATCTTTGACTTTTTATGATTCCTTGTTTTTTGCATTATTTTCTTCGCCATAAGCCGTCATGTAAAGTTAGCTTACGTGACTCCACGATGTAAACACAAAATCTTTATTAAGAATATTTGGCAGTCTGTAAAATGTGCAAACATTATTAATGATAACATATATATAACATATATACTTCCTATACATATCATACTCTTTCCACAGCGTCAATGAAAAGACACATTGTTATTTTGACTGAAAGCTCACTGGAGATTATTAGATTTTTACTTTACCATCTCGTATCTTTGCCGCTAGTGCTAGTATATTAAAAAATGGCGAACATAAACACTTTTTTGACAATAACTACTTTCCAGTAGCGGATCCATTACGGGGGGGGGGGGGGGTCATGCCCACCCCCACCGCCCGATAAAATTAAAGTAAACAATAATTAATTAATTAAGTTATTTGAAAAAATATATTTTTTATTTTATACTTTTATATTTAAGTCATTCAACTTCAAAAAATTATACAAAATATTTTTATTCCAAAACTTAAAAATAAAAATTTATTTCAATGAATATTATTGTATGCATGTTATATATGTGTATAGGTTTGTCTCAGAATTTGAATTTGGGACCCCAACTTTGGGTGATCCAAAACTCTTGAGGAACACTTCCAAAGCCATGAAACCGACTCCCTCAGTACCACATCAGAGCCCTAATTTAGTCCTAACTCATAACATTCTAAAATATTTGCAGCGTTCTTATGTAAAACCACTGACATGTATAATATGGACTGACTACGTCCATAGAAATACACTGCAGAAAGTGGGCTCAGAGCAGACTATATTATATATGCCAGTGTGTGAAACTGAGAAAAGTTTGGTTTGAATGACTTATGAATTTTGTACCCTATTATATTCAAAAATTACTTTTTGTAAAAAAATTATATTAAAAATTACACACCACTTAATAGGGAAAACTTCCTAGTACCTCACGACAGTGCCTAAACTAAGCGACTTACGTCGCTGGACACGTGGTGCCCCATTTAATTTTTTTTATCTAAAGCTAATTGCAGTAAAATGACCCCCCCCCTAAATTCATTGCTAGATTCGCACCAGCTACCTTCAGACTAATTTACGTTGAGAATAGTTCTGTAATAAATTAAACTAGTGAATATTTCCTATAATTTATGTGATAACCTTTTTTTTTGTTTTAAAATGAATAGTTTCAGCGTACGATCTACGTCAACACGCGTATTATTGTCAAAAAAACTCAATTCCACACCACCATGAGGTGGTATATCGCTATCCCTGATGGACTGGGTTTTGCGAGTTCATCGTCTTGAGAACCGAGCGAAATGTCACAGATTATAATTTCTTCCACATTATCCGCGATAGGGTTATGAGTTTCGATGTAATTACCGTCAGTATTTTGTTCAACTCTGGACCTGTTGATAGTTTCGGAACGAATGCTTGATATGTTGATGCATGTATGTATATTTATAGTTGTTTGACTACATACTTTTCACCGCTACTGTAATCGTATAATGCCAGTAGGAAGCAGTCTGCAACCTCAGCAATGATTTCAGGGTCAGCAATTTTGTTTTTGAATACCTGGATATCCTCGGTTAAATCTTCGTTTTTCGGAGTACATTGACATACTTTATGTTTCCATTATTAAAGACTGCTGATGTTGTGTCACAGGCAGTGAAGGCGTGCAAGAATAATATGCTACCTTTGGCTGCTTCTAGTTGAAAATATTTGCAGCAAAATTTTTTCCTTTACCGGGTATGTTATGTGAGTAGCTCACAAAAAACAATGATCTCTAAATGAGAATATTGGGGTACTAGTAGATCACAGTTATGAATGATAAGGTGCGACATCGCTTCCTCTACGAAAAGATGCAGGGAAAAATTTCTCATTATTATAGCGTTTTCGATACACACAGTGAACCACTATCGAGTTCAGTCATTCCAAAAGCTTGCCATTGTTGTCTTTTCTTTTAACACATGACTTACGAAATGTTTCCAATCTGTTTTCCATCACTTCAATAACCTGAAATCCTTGCAATGCATTTTCACAAATAAAACAGAAGCCATGACTCTGAAAATTCGAACGACAGTGTAGAACGATACACTCGTACTGATGATTCAGGCTGAATATTTGAACTCTATCCGCGGATGTTCCTTAGAGGGGGCCCAAGGCTAATGAAGAGTGTCTTTATACCTGCGGTGTGTGTACCGTATAGGCCGTTAGGAGTCCGATTTTTCAACACGTAGTAAAATATTTTACGTTAATATACGAAACACGCGTGTCGGCGTTGATGCAGAGTAGCATCTAGCTAAGAGATCCCCTCCCCTTCCTTTGAAGACCTATAAAAAATATTGCAGTAGGTCTTCTGAATTTTTCCTAACCAAATGATGCACTGCGCAGTAAATTTATTCTACTGCACTTTTTTAAAACAAAACATAAAACGTCTGGAGGTCTTCTATTTGATATGTATAAGAACACATTCTTCGCTGCACTTTAGATCGTGCTTGTAGAAACCTATAGAGAAAACAGAAGTGCTGATACCTGTAAAATTCGTGTATATAAATGTGTGAAGCAGGACAGAAATTATTCGGGTAAAAGCGATGGAAGGTTTGTTCTAATTGCAAACAGCAGCCAAAGGGTGTTTCATAAGTCTTCGATGTAAAGACGGTTTGTGTGAATATTACCGGTGGTTCAAAACAAATATTCAAAACAAAAAACTTATAACTAGTAAAAATTCAGCGAAACTGCACAACGGCAAACAAATCATTGTGTATTGTTGTAGTCAATTTTTTTTTATTATTTCGTTAAATGTGCAATAGTTTTACTAGAATGTTTAACCCAGGGGTGGATCCAGCTAGAAGGCGCGGGGGCGCAAGCCTCCTCCTGAAGACTACTGAAAAAAATTGCAGTAGATCTCCTGAATTTTCCCTAACAAAATGACTCACTGAGCAGTAAATCTATTCTACTGTATCTTTTTGTAAAAAACGTAACAATTTCTGGAAGGGGTCAATTTGATCCATTTAGGAACGCAGGCCCCAGCTACTTGGCCTACGCTCCAATTTAGGTCGCGGTTGTTGAATGCTATAGATAAAACGGGAAGCGTGCATACGTGTATCTGAGTGGCGCTTTGTTCGGGGTGTTTGAAGCAGGACAGAGATTATTTATGTAAACGCGACGGAAGGTTTGTTTTACTGAAAACAGCTGCCAAATGGTCTTTGATAAGCCTTCGATGTATTATCGCCGTGGCGTGGCAAAACAAACATTTAGAGAAACAATTATAGCTCGCAGTTTGAAAAATACAGCGAAATTACACAACATCAAACAAGTCATTATTCATTGTTATAGTGAGTGTTATTACATTTAAAGCAAGGGAATAATTTTTAAATATTTTTTTTTTTTCGTCAAATGCAATAGTTTTTATAGAATACTTAGCCGAAACGTTAAATAAAAACAAAATAATTCTGCAGATTTGGAAGGTCTCAATCAGTATTCTAGGGAATTTCACTGCATGTAATACTCGCACTGCAATCCGCGCACATACTTTTACCCTTTAAAATACTTTCGCTCGTGTGCGAACGTGGAACAGTCTACTCTCTTCTGTCTTTCTTCCGGCATGCAATCTACGCAAGTTTAAGGGTGACATAAATCGGCACCTTCGTCACTTTCTTGACGTTCGCTAATTCCTTTCTTTATCACCTGCTTGCCATGCTGTGTATTGCATCATAGTTCATACGATATCCCCTGGGCTTGGCTTAATACTATAAAAAAAAAGTCACACTTTCTTAACTTGCCGACTAAGTTATATACGTACAAAGTATATCTGTTCTGTGACTGCTATTTTAAATAAATGTAAATTTTTAATTCCTGTATTTTACAAAGATACCATTTCTGATGCTTCGTGAATTTGAATAAAATACATTTCCCAGTTTTATGAACTGAAATTGATGATTCGGAAGTTTTACACTTCCACTATTTACAAGCCAAAACAAAATGAACAATCGAACATCTCCTTTGACTTTCGGGAGTGGAAAAGAACGTTGAGCAACTTTCTACGTTGCTAAAAATTTAATAGCTCGCAACCTATTCAGGTCATACCGAAGATAGCTCATATTTTTTTTAAAATTGACGTGATTTCAGTCACTAAAGGAACAATATATCCTTGAGAATAGGTTTGAAAATAGCTTTGACAATAGGTTAAGAGGTAATAACTCTTTAAAGGCTACAGATACCACATAGGGTGTAATACGCCAAATTAAATAGGAGAGTTTACAGTTTTTATGAAAAAAAAGTTATGTTAATGACCTTTTTGCAAAAAAAAAAATAGATGTCAAAGTAAAACAAGAGATAAAAAATCCGAAATTTTTAGTTTAGACTACAATAACCTGGGATTGGTTTTAACCAACATATGAAATGTTGCAACAATTTATAGTGGGCTACGTAGATAGTGGCTTTCTGCGATGATCCTCTACACGCTTAAAACTAGTAGAAGCATTGATTATGCCTCATTTCAGCTTTGGTAGCCTAAGCTAGATAGCCTGTGCTCTCCTAAAAAAGGAATAGCTTTCAAGGAATGCATACGTTTTATTTTTGGACCTCGGAGGTTTGACCATGTTTCGCCTTTTCGGTTGTGATTACTGGGTTGTTCTCTGAACTCATATTTAGAGCGCAAGGCTTTACTGTCTTTGTGCTTCATTCAGGTGAACGCAATTATCTCATAGAATTTTTTAGCTATACAACATCACAAAGGAATGGAAAAATTTAGGTGAACCTGATTATCTCAAAGCAGTTTTTAGACATACAACATCACAAAACAATGAAAACATGTAGGTGAACCTGATTATCTGAAAGAATACAATTTTTTAGCCATACAACATCACATCGCAATAGAAACCTAGTTATACCTCTCATGAATCAGTCATGGAAAGTTCTTATCCCATCCAAGTTATTCATATGTCGACCGCGCCTTCACCCAATATTCAGGCGGTGGCCACCGTCAGTGCATTCAGAACACTTATTCAAGATCGTCTTGCAGAACAATATCTCTACTAAAATTATTTTTGCATCGTGTGGAAACAGTGGAAGTGTTTTAGATTGTTTGTTTTTCTTATACCTTTCTCCGTATGTCGAATTTGTTTGTTACTGTATTGCATTAATCTATTGTTTCATATTCTTTTGCATATTATGAGTTAGAGCATATACAGTCTACCACGCTTCTCATTTAGTCAGTAAAAAAGATTGTAAATCTTGTGTACTTTGGCCAGGAAATATATTATTATTAACAGCTGATATGTGGGAGTTATAAGTATCAGTTACCTCGATTTGTATTCGAAAATATTTAAGTCCAGGTCCTGGTACTGGTATTTGTACTTGTAATAAATATTGGGCATTATCCTATCAGTTTCGCGTATGGAACTTGATGATTCTGATTTATTTTCCTTAATACGTGAGAGAAGGAACGAATGGGAAGTGTGAAACAAAGGTTTCTGTTAACTATTTTAAAATCGTGCAAATTTTGTTTCATTTTTCAAATAACATTGCTTCCTATAATTTGAAAAAAATTAAATCACGTCAGATGTTTGGAGGAGACTGTACGGAATAAATGAGTGTCGCTTGAATGCACTTTCAGTCAATTCGCCAATTACGTTATGTACTAATCTAAACTATTTTCTCAATAATTTAAATGTCCGGCTAAACTGAAAGTAACAAATAGAAAAGGAATCAACGCTTATTTCGTAATGCTCGTCGCCGTTGGTCTCGATTTTAATGCTTATCGCACAAACGGGAAATGTTGACTGACTATCCAAAACTTTGTTGAATGCTGATGAGTGACTTATACTAACTAATAAGCGATGTACCATGAATCTCAGTCTCCGGATACTAAATAACATTCAGCGAGAATTATAATAAAGAATGGGAAACAATTGAAAATTGTTCGTTGTTACTCTGTCGTCTAACATCGGAATCTCGACAAAGACTGCCCTGAGATTTTCTTATTAAAATCGCCCCGAATGCAGATTGTAGTGGATTAAAAGTATACTGATCTAGTCTTTTTGCTTTGTTGGGAACGGAGTTAAGATTTCACGTAGGAAGACTATTTATTAAAAAAGTAGTTACGTGATGTCTGAGACTTATAAAGTTATATGCCATCATTTAAGTGCTCAGAGCAATGGATAAAAAATGCCGGCAAAGCTGCGAATATCCATCAACTAGTATACTTCGCAAACAAAGTTTGTTAAGGTTTATGTACAAAAGTGAGGGAACTACCCCACTCCCCACACTAAAATGCTAGTTACGCCAATGAACGACACCGGCACGGCAATATAGCAATTGTAGCGACGCGGGACCGATTCTACCATCCTATGTACAATGGCCTAAAAATGGTCCGTATTATGGGTCCTTTAAGTTAATAATCACAAACAATCTACAATGAATCGTCACTGGATAATGTTACCCCAGACAGAGGCCATCTTTCTGTCCTATGTATTTTCCATGGAGATAGAGTTTCTGAACGATATCCTCCATGATGCTGATTTACGTTTTGTTAAATAGATAATCATTTGAGGTCTCCAAAGGTTAATAATTATTGCACCTTCCTTAACGTTTCAAAAATTATGACGCAACGGGATTCTAACGTTATTAACATTATTTAATTTTTTTGAAGAACCTTGCGATATTAATCAAATAATAATAAACAAGCAATTTGTAGATACTTATAAATTAATCTTGGAAACAGGCTAAAGATTTTGATGGAATGGGATGAATTTATCAATTTAGTTAAGTGGTAACTAGTGGACAGCTCATCTCAGCAAAATGGAATATGAAGGAATATGCCACCCACCTAAATCCACAACCTTGCGTGGCTCCACTATCATAACTGTATCTAGTAGATGATCATTTTGAAGACTATAGCAGAGCATTAAGGATTTGCTGGCAAATGTAATGCAAAACTCGGAAAATCCTTTAGGTGGCAAGGTCCAATGTATCAGTTGCCGCATGAGCATAATCAAATGGGGATATGATTGGAACGAAGTGCAGTGGAGGTAGAATCAACTCAGCAGATTTATGCCAGGCGTTACATGATGGATCCCTTACACAGAACAAGGGATTATTTTAAGGAATGATATGACGAATATAACACACTCAGTGTGTATTTTCACCAGGTATAGTCAGGTGAGGAAGTACCTTGTCGCTATTGAGAATGTCACACCTACAGACTTTGTCTGAAGAAGATGAGGAGACTTTTATTTCTGTACACATCTTGTGAAAATACACATGTATAGAATTACAATATTTACTGAGTTTTGGCTAAGCCTTGCTGAGTTTATGGATAAAACCATTCAAGGGGACTGGCACCCTTTAAAAATGTGAGTAGATTAGCACAATAGGACCCCTAGTCGACACAGTCCTTTTGCTATTTCCTACCTCCCTAGTTAAATAAAGGCATGCGGAAGGTGTAGGGAATTGAAGATTATTGGGTTCAGCTAAGGAGGTGACGGGTTGCACTAAACTTGAGGGGAAAACAGAGGATGGCAAACTGTTCACCATTCGTACTGTTCTGCTTATTAAAGGTTAAATGTTCGCGGTAATTCACAGTACAGCCGAATTCGACTTTAAGCGTGTGAAGGTGAACTGTGGTAACAGTTCGTGTTGAGAAATAACCATTGGAAGTAGCGATAAAAGAAATTCATCCGAAATTACGCCGGTGCTCTAGGGTATCAATAGTTGCTATTTAAATGTCTTCGCTAATAAGGTGGATGGCTCTCTTTTGGACTTTGTTTAACGCTTACAATGCAGTGCTACGTCTAGTTGCTGTCAAAATATGGGAATAATATTATAATCTAGGCCTGGGGGTGATTCTGCTCTTTTATCGCACCTTAGCGTCAGAATATACGCCTAAATGAAATGAACTCTTCTACTGATCTTTTCGTATTTTTATTCAGCAAGCCTTGCATTACGTAAAATAAACTCAAACTGACAATTCACATTACAAATTCAAAATATTATTTCGATTTTAAGCACTTGCTCTAATTAGTTGCAGAATATACATTTACCACAGTATAAAATATTTGTCGTACTTTTAGACGTGCATTCTGACATTAATTCATTGCAAATTCATTTTAGTTTATTTTGCGGTTGATGAAAAGGATAATGAAAATGAATATGGTCAGTATAAAAGTACGACAAATTTGTGGTGAAATTTGAGTAATGGCTGCACATGTGCACATTTTAGGAAGGAATCCTGTTGAAAAGGACAAGTGAAACAGTTTGCGTAGAGGTTTAGATAAAGACGAGGCGCGCCATTGAAGTACCAGCGGCGAAATACCACTAAGCCCAGCAGCCTTAGATACAATGAGATTCCACAAAACCCGTGCGTATACCTGCAAAAGATGAGATTGAAATAGAAATATGAAATGCTTACACTAATTATTTACAGGAAAACAAAGTCTTAGCGTTTACCCTCAACAAAATGAAATTAAAACGGGTAAGATATAGAACTACAAACGATAATAGAAAATATCGGCAAAGGTTAGTCAACGAAAAGAAAAGATCCAACCGAAACTGAACTTAGGTACTATAACGTTAAAGATCAGTTAAGAATAGAAAAAGTTTCTGTACTATGGGGTCATATATTATTGATTCCATTATCGTTAAGAAAAGGAATTTTGGAAGAACGAACTTCATGTATCGGCACGGTAAAAATGAATATCCTGATCGGATATTATGTACACTGCCCGAGAATTAACAAAGATATCGACGAAGTGGTAAGAAATTACGGTACGTGGGCTAAGAATAAACGAAATCGCGCTAAATTGACGCTAAAATCGTGGCCAATAGGCAGGCTGAAATGATGTGGAAACTGTCAAACAATATTTGTCAAAGAGTCCTTAGCAATCCAAAAAAGAATTAAATGATGTTTTGATTACGTATCGAATTACACCACATAGCGCGACAGGCGAGTCCCTGGCTAAATTAATGTAGATCAATTGGTACACACGGGTTATAGGGGACATTATTCCTTAGATCCAGAGTTTCAAAAAGAAGTAGAAAATCTAAAATAATCTTTATCGTCCCTTAATATATTAAATAATTAGCCAAGAAGAATTCATCCCCAAGAGAACCAAAAAAGATACCTAATGACAATTATTAAAATGAGAAATAAACATAACCGATTTTCATTGACAACTTTTTATTGGCATTTGTGCTTCCTAATGATTATGAGCTTACAGATTATTAAGCTCAACATCGTTGCAAAAAGTGTGAGTCACTATTATGGCTATTGTTAAAAACTATATTGTTTTCTAGTTAGTAAAGAATGATTGTAATGTAGATGTAGCTTAAGCGAATCAGCTTAATAGTAAGAAAGTGTAAACGTAGCCTTCAGTTGACAAAAGTGATTCGAAGATAACTTCACTAGCCACGGAAATGTCATGGTATTCTTGAATTTTGCTTTCTTCCGTTTTCTTCGCTTTTCAATGGCTAATCCTATGTAAATCTAAGTAATTGATTTTGATAAATAATGAATGTGTGTTCTGAAGTACACTTTATTACAAAGTATTATCTGCATAATTGCTCTTATTTTATTTAAATTTTTTCTTCTTCCTCAAATCTATGTAAGAATACTCTATAAAAGATTTTTTTTCTTTGATTACTCTCCATTTTTTATCACTCAATATAAAAATATAAAAAGAACATCAGTTCCAGGAAATTTTATGATTTTAATTCATTTTTAGCTTCCCTAGGGTTTAGGTATTTTTGCAGCAGTCAGAAACATTTTTATATCACACAATCATATACTCAATATAATACCTTGGCCCCTTGTACTTTTCTCTCTCATCATTTCTTATGTCAGAATTTCTAAAAATCCACATTCAATCCAGCGGACACAGCCAAAGAAATCTAATTTCACGGCGAATTCTATTTCCCGGAGTCGCTGTCGTCACTAGACTTTTCCCATCCCTCGGCAGTCGCATAAAATCTGCTCAGCTCCTGAATGAAATTCCGAAATGGCACCGAAAGTAATAACATAGTCACCGCAGCCCCAACACTACCCGGCGCTTATACAATAAATCATTCCATTGAATACCTGGAAGGGCCATCAATACGAGATTTTATGATCGGACAACATAATACGCCTTGACATTTCATATCCTGGTTGAACCGTGCAAATCGGGGACTGTGGAGCGGACTGGTGGGTGATTACCATGGGCGTCGTGATTGAAGAAGGAAGAGTGTCCTTCGTATTCGGATGGCACTAATATTTTTGGTGAGTGCGGTGATGGTGATGCGTGATGCTACACAATGTGTAACTTGACTCTCACTCAATCCTTATTTTATATTGGGGGTCATTCAGTCAGGATTCGGACGAAGTGAGGACAGAGCGGATCGTACATAATTTTATCTTTATCGTCCGTTGCCATAAATTTTTCATATTCCCGTTAATTTTTATGGAGAGCAATTAACGTAGCGATAGCCACATAGCCAACATGAAGCGTACAGGAAAAAATATTTTAATTAAAGTCGAGAAGCATCGGCAGTGTCACTTCGATCCAGGCCCACTGTTTCAGATTTTCATAATTGTACCCGCAATAATTATTAATTTTCTCTGATAATTTCCCGTGATTAACTAAGGTAAATTGTTTTCAATATCCAAAAATCAGCGAAATATTTTTACTTTTTAATTTTTCGCCCACTGAAATGGTTAATGGCCTGTGGAGTAATACACACAATATTTCCCTCTTATGTTTTCGTGTTCATTTTAACAGCCTCGAGGACTTTGAGGAGCAATAAAAACAGGAACGTTCCATGTTTTTACAGCTTCCATTTTATTGAATATTCTTCAATTAAATCCATTAAAATAAATATGAAACATTTCACTACCGAGGAAGAATAAATGGGTGTTCCAAGAGGTATTAAATATAATTTACAGCTTTGGACAGGGACAGTATATTTTTGGGCTGTGTCAGTCAGGCGAAGTTTGGTAATTTATTGGTTGCAGACAGTGATTTTAATTTTATTGCTACATCATTGGAATATGATGTGGATTGAGTTAGACTAGAGTTTTTTTTTTTATCACTAGCAAATGATGAATTAATATTATCGTTTCCTTGTACTAACTTTACTAATGTAAACTCTAACTCTACTAATGCAAGTTCCAGTTTGAAAATGTCCTGCTTTGACGAAGTTTATGTGATTGGAAGTTGATTATCTAAAAGGATTTGCGGCGAGTTAATACTTACCAGCGGAGCTACCATTATTACGCTGTTGGAGTTCTCTGTGAAATTTATCATGACATTCCTTTCATTTTCATGGACGACATGCTACGATAAGCTATGAACAAATTAATGTCCTGAAGATGGTCTCAAAATGGGAGTTCTTAAAGTTTGCTACTGCATAAAAACAATACTATTTAGTCTTTATATAGAATTAAGCTTTTATTGCTCGTGCTGTAATTGTTATAGGTTGCAAATTTATATCTGCTCGAGTAGGACATGCGAAGGACTAAGTAAAATTTCCAAAGCTTTTGCAATATTTCAACGTCTAATTGTTGATCATTTTTGCTAATTTTTTTCTAGTTATGGACCTTGTCTGAGGTTGCAGATTATGACCAACAACGATTTGAAAGTTTACAACCAAATTTTAGAACTTTTGTAATTTTTTTGCAAGAGGGCAGCCAAAAAAGGAATTGTGACTCCATCGATATAAAAAAATATGTTGCGGACAACATAAAGGTTGGAAATTGGTACAGGTGTTCAGGTATATTGCAACAGTCATTCTACGGTTTTGTAGCATTTTTCGACATTTTTGATATTTATAACTAACAGAACCATTATTTTGCAACAAAAAATGATATTTCACGGTCGAAATGAGTTGCAAATTTAACATATTGTGGAAAATATCAGAGTAAACATTGCTTTAAGTTTGTAGGACTTTTGGAATTTATTATTGAAGTTATAAGAACTTTTATTTTTCTGAATTTTGGATATTTTCCGCACTTCGGTTTTGGTTGCAAAATTAAATTTATAGTAATTTTACCTCATCCAACATTCCATCAAATTTTAAAATCTTTTGAAATTAATGTGGATTGAAGCCCGAATTACAGTTGCGACTTCTCAGTTGAACTCGACTTTATTTTCAATCGAAGACGATACTGAGGTGTAAATTAAATTACGACAGATCAGTCAGCTTCAATGAAGCAGATTTCCCTCCATACGTTTTCATTAACGTAGACATTTTTGAACTTAAGTTGGCCGCAGGCGACACCAACTTTGCACTTTCAACAAAGTTCGGTTCTAGTCGAAGTCGCAGTCGAAGTCAAAGTTGCAATTTATTCTAGCCACATGAATTTACCATTTGGTCAAAGTCGAACTCGAATGAGATGTCGTAATTGTAATTTGGGCCTGATTGTTTTTATTAACTGGCCTACTACCTCTGAATCGTTATCTTCGATTCTAGCGCAAGAGCAATGTGCCTAGATTGCCCTCCCATTTCTGCTATTATGTTTCTTTTGATAAGTTGAACTTAGACTGGTCAATTGCAAATAATCTGATACTTAACCACCAAAAGTCTCAAGTACTAGCGGTAGGTAGAGGAAGTTGTGACCCTTCCTATTTTCCCCCGATAGAACTCAATCTCTGAACCATACCATCTGTACAGAAGGCGAAAAACTTAGGCATTATACTCAATTTTCACATTGGTTTATTTTACTATAGAAAAGGAAATCTCTGGCGTATTTAAAATTTGCGACAGTAAAAAATTAATATTTGACAAATTTACTACAGAAAAGGCAATCCCTGGCGTAATTAAAATTTGCGACAGTAAATAATTATTTTTTGAAAATTTACTATAGAAAAGGCAATCCCTGGCGTAATTAAAATTTGCGACAGTAAAAAATTAATTTTTGAAAAATTTACTATAGAAAAGGCAATTCCTGGCGTATTTAAAATTTCCGACAGTAAGAAATTAATTTTTGATAGAAAAGACAATCTCTGGCGTATTTAAAATTTCCGACAGTAAAAAATTATATTTTGAAAAATTTACTATAGAAACGGCAATCCCTGGCGTAATTAAAATTTGCGACAATAAAAAATTATATTTTGAAAAATTTACTATAGAAAAGGCAATCCCTGGCGTATTTAAAATTTGCGACAGTAAAAAATTAATTTTTGAAAAATTTACTATTGAAAAGGCAATCCCTGGCGTATTTAAAATTTGCGACAGTAAAAAATTAATTTTGAAAAATTTACTATAGAAAAGGCAATCCCTGGCGTAATTAAAATTTGCGACAGTAGAAAATTATATTTTGAAAAATTTACTATAGAAAAGGCAATCCCTGGCGTATTTAAAATTTCCGACAGTAAAAAATTATATTTTGAAAAATTTACTATAGAAAAGGCAATCCCTGGCGTAATTAAAATTTGCGACAGTAAAAAATTAATTTTTGAAAAATTTACTATAGAAAAGGCAATCCCTGGCGTGTTTAAAATTTGCGACAGTAAAAAATTATATTTTGAAAAATTTACTATAGAAAAGGCAATCCCTGGCGTAATTAAAATTTGCGACAGTAAAAAATTAATTTTTGAAAAATTTACTATAGAAAAGGCAATCCCTGGCGTGTTTAAAATTTGCGACAATAAAAAATTAATTTTGAAAAATTTACTATAGAAAAGGCAATCCCTGGCGTATTTAAAATTTACGACAGTAAAAAATTAATTTTTGACAAATTCATGACGTATTTAAAATTTGCGACATTAAAAAATTAATTTTTGAAAAATTTACTATAGAAAAGGCAATCTCTGGCGTGTTTAAAATTTGCGACAATAAAAAATTAATTTTTGAAAAATTTACTATAGAAAAGGCAATCCCTGGCGTAATTAAAATTTGCGACAGTAAAAAATTAATTTTTGAAAAATTTACTATAGAAAAGGCAATCCCTGGCGTGTTTAAAATTTGCGAGAGTAAAAAATTATATTTTGAAAAATTTACTATAGAAAAGGCAATCCCTGGCGTAATTAAAATTTGGGACAGTAAAAAATTAATTTTTGAAAAATTTATTATAGAAAATGCATTCCCTGGCGTAATTAAAATTTGCGACAGTAAATAATTATTTTTTGAAAAATTTACTATGGAAAAGGCAATCCCTGGCGTAATTAAAATTTGCGACAGTAAAAAATTAATTTTTGAAAAATTTACTATAGAAAAGGCAATCCCTGGCGTAATTAAAATTTGCGACAGTAAATAATTATTTTTTGAAAAATTTACTATAGAAAAGGCAATCCCTGGCGTAATTAAAATTTGCGACAGTAAAAAATTAATTTTTGAAAAATTTACTATAGAAAAGGCAATCCCTGGCGTAATTAAAATTTGGGACAGTAAAAAATTAATTTTGAAAAATTTACTATAGAAAATGCATTCCCTGGCGTAATTAAAATTTGCGACAGTAAATAATTATTTTTTGAAAAATTTACTATAGAAAAGGCAATCCCTGGCGTAATTAAAATTTGCGACAGAAAAAAATTAAGTTTTGAAAAATTTACTATCGAAAAGGCAATCCCTGGCGTAATTAAAATTTGCGACAGTAAAAAATTAATTTTTGAAAAATTTACTATAGAAAAGGCAATCCCTGGCGTAATTAAAATTTGCGACAGTAAAAAATAATTTTTTGACAAATTTACTATAGAAAAGGCAATCCCTGGCGTATTTAAAATTTCCGACAGTAAAAAATTATATTTTGAAAAATTTACTATAGAAAAGGCAATCCCTGGCGTAATTAAAATTTGCGACAGTAAAAAATAATTTTTTGAAAAATTTACTATAGAAAAGGCAATCCCTGGCGTATTTAAAATTTCCGACAGTAAAAAATTAATTTTTGAAAAATTTACTATAGAAAAGGAAATCCCTTGCGTATTTAAAATATGCGACAGTAAAAAATTAATTTTTGAAAAATTTACTATAGAAAAGGCAATCCCTGGCGTATTTCAAATTTCCGACAGTAAAAAATTATATTTTGAAAAATTTACTATAGAAAATTTTAATTAAAATTTGCGACAGTAAAAAATTATATTTTGAAAAATTTACTATAGAAAAGGCAATCCCTGGCGTAATTAAAATTTGCGACAGTAAAAAATTAATTTTGAAAAATTTACTATAGAAAAGGCAATCCCTGGCGTGTTTAAAATTTCCGACAGTAAAAAATTATATTTTGAAAAATTTACTATAGAAAAGGCAATCCCTGGCGTAATTAAAATTTGGGACAGTAAAAAATTAATTTTTGAAAAATTTACTATAGAAAATGCATTCCCTGGCGTAATTAAAATTTGCGACAGTAAATAATTATTTTTTGAAAAATTTACTATAGAAAAGGCAATCCCTGGCGTAATTAAAATTTGCGACAGTAAAAAATTAATTTTTGAAAAATTTGCTATAGAAAACGCAATCCCTGGCGTAATTAAAATTTGCGACAGTAAAAAATAATTTTTTGAAAAATTTACTATAGAAAAGGCAATCCTTGGCGTGACCATATTAAAATTATCCTGAGGAAGCTTTATGGGGTGCTTCGTCGACTTTGAGTATATGCTGATCTGCTTCCCACCAACCTGCGCATAAGGCTGGTCAGGACCGTGGTATTGCCGCATCTAATGAATGGATCATCATCTTCCCCAAACTCCGCTTTGAAAACGCACTTGCAACGGATGGCATTACTTTTCCTCCATAACATAATGAACACGCGTAGACCGGCTTATCTGTGTGAATTGTTAAACATCTTGATAGTGACAGACGTTGCGATTTGCTATTACCTCGCTTTAGATATTCTGTTTTGAATGCCTCTTACTTTGTTCAAACTATTCACATTTGGAACGCTCTTCCAGCTTTCATCCAGCGCGAGAGTTCGGCCTTAAACGGTTACTCTGGCAGCAGACGTCATATGAATAATGATTTTCAAATCAATTGTAATCAATTGACTGCATCTGCAGTGGGATCTTTCTTCTTTTTTCTTGTGTTCGCTACCGACTTTACGTAATTTAGTTCCCCTCATTTTTTCATATTTTCATTTTTACTTTTATTTTGGTTTGCTTTACTATTTCTTTTCCCTTTTGTTCTCCTACTCTTGTTTGTAATTTTCTCTCATTTCTATTTTTTAGGTGTAGTTTTAGAACAATGGATTTTAGTTTCTTTTTACCACTACATATGTATATATCGATAGAAACTATCATCGCTTTGATTGACTTTAAACTTAGTGTAATTTAGTAGTACTAATAAAAGGCTTTTGTCTTATTGTACTAATGGTAAATAAATGCTTACTTACTTACTTGTTAGGCTTGCAGTATAGAGATTTACATGATAAACTTTTAATTTGTCTTTAGATGTCGACTGAAGTCCTGAGGCGAAGCTAAAGTAAATTAGTGAACAATTATACAGAGTGATTTGTAATTGATTGTCATAAATTAAATAGGTGACAAGTTGGTTTTAGAAACAGATTTTTTTTTCTCATATTCAAATTTTAAATGTTGTTATTATAATGCACTTCGAAATATCCCCTACTATCGCCTTTATAACGACATACCAATTACAAAAAAAATCAAAATAATTCTAAGAAAACTTTAAAAAAATGAAATTGTTATGCAAACGGAAAATACAGATAGACGTAGAACAAATGATTCATTGCAGCAACAGAAGACTGGGGCAAAATAAAAAGGCACTTCTAATTAGCTCTGATTATACTCCACCTTACATTAATAAATTATCGATATAAATTATGGCCCTAGTACCTCGCAACAATACGTCCATAGCGTGGTATAATCACTTAAAATTAAATGTATACCTAAAATAATATGTAACGACGCCTATGCTCATATAAAGAAAGTTCTAGACGTATACACGGTGTAATACTATATTTTGCCAAATAATTCCTCTCTTCCAGACAAGTAAAAACTTGTATGGCAGGGGAAGGCAAAAATGTCACCCAGTCGAGTTACAGGGTGATTAATAAAATATTCTTCTTTTTCATTAAACACCCTATATATTCAAAAGTATACCCTGTTCGCTATATTTTAAGACGGAACTGTATACAGAACTTCATGGCTTTTCAAACGACTGCTCAACCACCCCTATAACCCTCCCCACCCCAGAGTTACTACGCTTCAAAATTTAAATTTCGGGTTTTTTTCTGTTTGTTTTTAAGGTGTTCGTTTTTTTTTAAATACCCCTACTAACGTACACCTTTTTACAAAATTTGGAGTCTCCTCTTTAATTTAACCTATTACACTTATTTGGTATCTGTGACGGTTAAGGAGTTATTAGGTGTTAGCCTATTCAGGTCACAGATAATTTGTTCCCTTAGTGGCTGAAAGCACGACGAAACACGTCATTTTGTAAAAGTATCGTCTAATTTTGATATAACCTGAACAGGTTAAGAGCTAATAACTTTTTAACGGCTAGAGTTAGTACATAGGATGTTCGTAAGTTAAATTAAAGAGGGGACTCTGGGCTTTCGAAATTTTGTAGAAAAAGTGTATTGTAGTGCGGGGTATTTAAAAAAAAAACGAAAAATAAAAGCATACATTTATATAACAGTTAGAAAAATAAAGTGAGGATTCGAGCGAAGAGGCACTCCGACAGTTAGTCTCGTGACTTGGTCTAGGGACATTGTATTTTATTTTTATATTATTAAAGTATTTTTAATTTACTAAACTGGAAGTGGAGTTTTATTCAACAATTTACAAAATGTAGGGAGCACATTTCAAAACCGTATGGTAACCTGGTAAATTGATATAATTCTATATGTGTATTTACCATGAATATCACCTAAGATTTTTCTAAGATTTGTAGCTGCTGGTAGGCTCCGGTTAAAGCAAGGACATAGAGTTATGTACCTCCACTCATATATACTAAAAAATCCTCCATATTTGGGAGTGGATAGTGTTCCGTATATGTAACTATTTAAGAGACACCATGCACAAAATCTTATATTTCTATTTTCTTGACTACTCGGACTAGCTCACTTTCTCACTTTTTGTACTTAACAATCTTGAGGACAACACTTTCCTTAGAACAATAGATTTCCACTTCTACATTTACTCACAATGAGTATGGAAGTGGATAAGTTTTACAGAAAATAGGAATGGTATTTTGTTTAACCACCGCTGATACTCTATATTCTTTTATCGTGGATGACTCTACTGAGAAAAAGTTTGAATACCTTGAAGTAAACTGACAAAACAGATTTCTCCACTCACTTCCAACACAGATCTATCCATCAAGGTCACAAGCAAACGCTTACTTTCAAAGACGACTAGACGAAAAGTAGGTGACTTCTTACCAACTATGCCTTAACTGACCTTTGTCCGATTATTTTTAAGTTTTCGTCTTTTACAGATTTCAATTTTTCACTATGAGCATCAGTCGTTCTGTTGGGAAAAATGTTCTTATAAATTTGGCTGGATATCACCGTTATACATACATACCGCGGTATCTAATTCTGCATCCACAATTTGGACGTCTATTCTAACTGACAGTGTTAAAGAGGTAATTGTTTACTTTATCGTGACTCGATTCAATGTGTTATGTGAGTATGACTTTTTCGAGCTCTATCATATTGAGCGCCAAAGAAACTGGACCGAACTAACCGCTTATGCTCTGAATAGTTCTGATGTACTTTAAGGCCGCGTGAGATAGCAAAATTTTTTATTTCAATCGCGTGATCCGCTTGTGCAGTGTGGTGAGTGATATTTTGTGAGCTGTTAGTTGAGGAAATATTTGACGATATGGGATATTGGTAAGTTTATTGTGGCTATTCGTAACGGAAAGATGTTCAACAGGTCTAATTGGAGATACTGTATTGGTGAATGCTTATTTTACTCTGAATATTATATAAAAAGTACTAAAAGTAACACTTGTCATAGTCAAGTATGCAAAACTCTCAGAATGTTGTTTGAGTTCACTGAACAAGTGATGAAATTCACCGAAAATTGTCTTTCTTTTATTGATTCGATGTACTGCACCTTTCCTTTTCTTTTTAAAAACTTTTTGTATTTAAAATGTATATATGTCGTAGATATTTGACGTAACTAAACACTTCATGAAAAGTCTAGGTACTTCATCAAATGTAGGCAGATAGTGTACTAGTTTTCGTTTAATTTACATGTACACACATACACGCGCCGCGCGTGTATTATGTGTGGGTATGTGCGTGTGTGTGTGCGTGTGTCGCAGACCTGGGTACGACCTCCCCTTCACCAAATACCGCCCTCTCCAAGTATTTGATTATATCGGCTGGTATTACACTATCGGCGTAAAGGCTTTTAGCATTTCATGTATTGACTAAAAATTTCAGACACTAGCATTAAACGAAAACTAGTACACTATCTGCCTATATTTGATGAAGTGGCTAGACTTTTCATGAAGTGTTGAGTTACGTCAAATGTCTACGACATATACATATAGAAAAACGCGCATTGACCTTGACATGGACATGTTTTGCGCTCAAATATTAAACGCTCGAAAAAACTTCGAATTGAACAGAAATCAGCGTATTACCGCTTCGACGTTTTCACGCTTTCTGTTTCTACAGTTTTCAAGCGGTTTCGCGCACAACCGCACCGCTTGAAAACTCTCGATGGTGAACGCAGCCTAAAGTATCTTCTGTATACTCATATGAAGCCGTTGATCTTTCTTCCGCGTTATTGACTTTTTCAATTCCTTGCTACTACAATTCGATCCATTTGACAACATCCTAATGTATGAACCGTCTTATTACAGGCGAAATAGATCCATTATTGTGCAGGACAAGTGAATAGATTGTATGCTCAACCACATCGATGACGCATAGAACTTTGTCTGTATGAAGTGAATTTTGAGCGTGATATGTTATTTTTCTTAACGTAATGATACTTAAACTCGGTTTTCCGATTTTTATTTCGAATTGCGTCCCTAATTTTGTGTGCGGCATCTCTGATCTTTGTATTCTCTGGTCTTCAGTAAACTTCACTTTTCATAACTCCAAATGACCCTTAATTAAATACTATCTGGTTCTTAGTCATTGGCAGTAAAGAATGGATTTTTTTTTATTCATAACAGTAACATCTATTACCGGTTTTTTGCAATATGAATCCAACTAACTTACTGCCTCAGCAAGTACTTTTAACACACGCTACACATCAGGTGGATGGAGAATATTTTTTACCCACATAATAAACCCACAAATTTGTGATGAACGTATTGGGAAGCTAATACTTTTGAATTTTAATTATCAATCCAAACGAAAATCACTTGCCCAGCATAGCAAGATTTCTCAGTCAACAAACAATATTGCTTTTGGTGTAACATATTGAAAATGTTTAGTGCCTTTTTCCTCATTTCTCTAGTTGGCACGGAATTGATTTTAATTTTCCAGCCAATACCCTAATCCGATAGATTGCCGACTGTCTGCGTAGAATGAAATTCGTTTTTCTTTATCCTAAAGTGCTTGTCAAACCCTTAAAATTGGCAAATTCATTGCCGCCGTATAGCTGACAAGGACCTTTTCTTTGTCATGCGATAATGTTATGGCTGAGGGTTTAGCCAAGAGAAACACTTTCCCGATTATGGTCCACCTTTTCAAACATGTAAGAAATTCTAACAAGAAAAAGGGATTAACGTTTGGAATCAATTAACGCAACATAATTGATCATCCATGTACAATAATTGAGTTGGGGCAAAGATAGTCCCCATATATCATGACAAGACTCTTGGGTGCCGAGTTCGTATAAGATCTGAAATGCTGCTATGTTTATTTTTTCATTGTGGATACTATGCGTCAGGGTCGGCTATCCCTTTCCGCTTTTCTATAAGCTACTATTTCTTGGCAATAATATATATCAACACATCTGTAGCTTAGTTGTAAGTTTGTGTACAGTATGGTGTACAAGTCGACTTAGTACGTTCGAAAAAAAGTAAGCTATAGCTAAGGACTAGTTCTAGGACAGAAGGGAAAAAATTCGATTTTCTCTAACAACGAACTTGAACGGATACGTCCCGAGATCCGTCCCTGAAATCATATTATATACATACATACATTCCATGTGTTCACATTTTTTTATTCCTTTTTCCATATACCATTATCGCAGCCAATGCTGTGCACCAGGACTGCTGGACAGGACATGTGCCTGGAAAAGTTTACTTGGAATTTCAGATAAACTTGTGTCTTCCATTTAATTCCTTCTAATCCATCAGAATCCTCGTGTATAGTCGGCAAACTCTAAAATCCCAGAGAATTTTTGTATATCAAAGGAGAATGTGCTGAAAACAACTTCTTCGACAAAATGTTGGCACGTGAAAGATTTCAGCTGCTATCGTTCTAGTATTGAGAGAATTTTTATTATTTTGTTTGTTTTTGAAAGAGAAACTGGGAAATGTGCTTTCTTTATAAATAGAACATGAACCTGAATATCATGTGTTCGATGAGAAGTATTAAATTCCTAGAAAAAAAGTGTATAGCTGGGTTGAAAAGAATTAATTTGATGAAAGCGCTCAAAATGCAGTGAAAAGCTTAAATATCGTAAGATAACCTGCAACAACAACCCACTAGAATATTCGTTTAACATGCTAGGCATATCTGAATGTGCTGATAGACGATCCCTGTAAGCACAAAAAGTTTCTTTAAAGTATCAAGACTAGTATAATAATAGATATATTTTTATAATATGCAGGCGAGCAGTGTGAACTGCCATTATAGTTCTATGGGTACCATTAAGCGATATATGAGCTTCCTGAATTTTGAGACACCTAAACGATCAGAATTTATCTATGGTGTTCTGCCCTAAACTGGCTAGGTAAAATTTGCTCTTTTAACGATATCTGCGAAACAGGCGCAGAGATAGACCTTCCACTTTTAGGGGAAGTCTATGCTGTAGAGGTTGGAGTTCAGGCAAACCTAAATGCGGCTGCAAAAACCCCAACATCTACATTTTCTCATACCGCCAAGCTGCGTTCTTGGCTCTATTATCCCTAAGCTTAGAGTCGGATCTAGTCTGACGCTAGCACTCGAAACTCCAGCTGCTGGCTAGGGACAACAAAGTAACATTGCTTTGGGTTCCTAGACACGAAGAAGTAGAGTGGACTGTAATGAAAAAGCAGACCACCTGACTAAGACCGAAATCGACAGTCAATATCCTACCCAACATTTGGACCAGCAAAAAGAAATTTTATTCTGATCTACAAAAGTGCGCAAAACGGCAACTGGATATCCTCTGCAATAGTGCAACCGGTATGAGGCAGGCGAAAGAATTTTTCACCTCCTCTCCTTTCCAGACCTACACTGTAAAAAATGTGTACAATTACATATTCCCAAAGATATAGGGAATATTCACTAGATTTTAGGGAAAAATACCTAAGCTTTGTGGCAACAATTGTGCACATTTTTTACAGTGTACAAGATAGATATCAGCAGACAGTCGCTCAGGCTGTTTACTAATGTAGTCACTGGACATGGTCCCTTATTTTTGTCGACTGGTGGGAAGAGGAAGATGAAATTTCGTAGCATATTATACGTAAGTATCCCGCGCTTGCAGTACTAAGGTTGCAAGTCGCTGCAGAAATACTTGTCTCTCCAAATAAGGTTTACAATCTAATAAGACAGTATCACTACTCACGTACTAACCCAATATCAGGCTCGACAAAGTAAATACCGGCATCAGCCCCTCATTTTAAGGAAGACATAGATGAATATTTTTAGAGGAGCGGACCTAGGAAGGTTCTGCAGGGCTCTTCCTTCAGTACACGACACGAAATCTGAAAGCGAATCGGCATGTGATGTGGCACAAAAAGCATTCACCCAAATGCACGCCACACTCGAACAGTAGGTGACTGCATTTGTTTACATGTTTTGCAACATACTTAACACAGGTCACGCAAGTTGCATCACACCAAAGCTTCTTTTGAGGTGATCTGTTTTAATAGCTGCCTTCCCAGGAGCATTGCCTAATGGGTGACCACGATCATTCTTAATTCAACTTGGAGATCATATGTCTATTCAATACTTGATGACCGTAGCATATTATTACATGGCGACCCTACGAATTGATTACCACATGGCGGCCATCATATATCATGTTACTTAAATATATCACTAGATTTTCTACCAAACGGCGTCCAAATCAAGGTTCGGGCACTGTCGCATGAAATGACATGCGGGCCAGAGGGTTTTCTTGTTCTATCCCACACGTCAATATGTTATGGGAAGATCTATTTTAACCATCCTTACAATACCCCCATGAGCGCCATCTATACACAGCCCAATGTTCGTATCTACTTGCGTGGCAAGATCCAGGGGTGATATGTTTAGTAAGAAAGAAAGGAAAACTTACCAAAGGAAAATTTAGAATGCGAAACGAAAACTGCTGTCAGATTGTTCCGAAAATTGCTACTTCTGGATTATAATAAAAAATACTTTATCTGAGCGCACTAGCAGTAAGCGGAGTCACCAATTCTGTACTACCCTCGAGAATACCAGGTTAAATAAAAAAAGCTTGTAGCTCTTAGAAAAGTGAAACGACTATTCAAGGATATTTTGGATATAAAAAGGCCACTCTTGTGTTTCCCTTTCGTTTTCAGTTATTTAAAAATTTATAAGTAATCCGAATTCTTAATTATATTTTCACCTTAATATTATGCCTAATTTCCAATGCATAATGGGACTAATGAGCCCTTTATAGTTTTATTAACTTTAACATTTCATTTTTCTTAGCAACTTTCACAATATTGTTAAAGATGACGAAGCTAATGAAACCTCGTTTTGCTTTCTATAAAGTAAGAAAATGGAAAGCCAGCAGAAAGTAATCTTATTCTTCGTCAATTTCCATTCGATACAGAAGTTCAAGTATGTGAGGAAAGAAAACCGCACCTCCCATACCGCAATCTTCTGTGTGGGTGTCTTCTTAAAGCACATTGGAAAATTAGTTTTATTCCCGGGGAACATCGTGGCCTTAGTGGCTGGCATCACATTCACATGCAGCGGCACGAAGTAAATATACAAAAGTGCAATAACGCCGAAAGTACGTAATAACCTCAACGCAATTTCCATGTCAAATAAATTTTTCAAATAAGAAAATTCCATCCCCTGATTGCATTTCTATGTTACTCAAGAATATACGTCAATTCATCGCTTTTCCGGAAGAGTTGCTCACCCTATCATTTTTCATTCAGTTATAAGTCCAATAGTATCCCATCTCAGTGTAGTGTACCGGCAAAAATTCCATCCAAACTTTCACGGAAAACTTGTGCATGCTGGGGGATAAAAGTGTATACCAGGGGATGCACTTGTGGTGAAGACGAACACGGCATTAAGCATTCATGCACTTCCAACTTCAACTAAGTGAATTAAATATGAGAAAAAAGCGAGCGATATTTCCTTTTGATTGGTATTCATGTGGGGATCTTCAGAGGAGATGTATTATTTACACTATATATCCCGGAGGTTTTAAGAGCAAAGAATGCACACATGTGACTGTGCATTAACCTGAAATATTGTGAACTGATAAATGTGGTGAACCCTTCAATATATCACTGACGTGGATTCATCAGATATACAACACTGGAACAGGTGTTGTGTACCAAAGTTCATTAATTTAATATTACTCTGCTATGCAAACAGATGTAGGAGTAAATAAATTCAAATGTTGAATGTCAACAAATATTAAGAATTAAGAAATTCATATGTATGTATAAGTTACTCAATTAGTTTGTGTACATATTTCTTAAGTAACTACTATTCATGCCTGTGGTCATATTACCTTTTATGAGTAAGATGAGTGAGATAAATCAACAAAATTCTAAATTTCATCAAACTTAATTATAACTTTATCTGTAGTTATATTATTCTGGAGTATACTTAATTATCCACCCACAATTATATGTAAAATATAATACAAAATAATAAAATCCAATAAAACTTAAAAAGAAATACGTTAGCTCACAACCTTTCGGTCCTCCAGAAACAGATCCCATCCTGGAAATACATACTGTTACGAGCGTGGCCTTAGTTCGTTATTTAAAACACAATATTTCAGATATCATTTACAAGTTCTTTCTTTTATTTATTGAAAGTGCTTTGCTATAATACGCTACTGGCACCTCTTGACCATCCTTCTCCTGTGAAACCACTCGATACCTACATTGCTGGCATCCGTGTCCAATATAAAAATTTTATCCAACATTGGATAGTGAAGTACTGGACTTTCACAGAGATGCTGCTTCAAACTCTCAAAGCTTCCGTTACATTTATGTGACCATATGAACGGCTTTGCTTTTTCTGTAAGTTGATGTAGGCTCCTTGCTATATCTGCAAAACCTTTTACGAATCGCCTATAGTAGGTAGCTACACCAAGAAAACTCCATAATTGATGTTAGTCCTTTCCAATTGGCCAATTTTTGACAGCTGTCATCTTTTCTGGATCAGTTCTTACGCCTTGTGATGAAACTATGTGCCCCAAATATTTTACTTCACTTTTAAATAAAGCGCATTTAATCGTACTGAGCTTCAGCTGCGCATCTCTCAGTCTTTGAAGTACGTCCCGTAAATTCTTTTTATGTCCTCGAATGTCCTTCCGATTACTATTATGTCATCTAAGTAGACCAGACATGTTTTCCAGGTTAATCCTCGTAAAACACATTCCATGTTTCGTTCGAATGTGGCTGGAGCATTACATAATCCAAATGGCATAACTCTGAATTGCCATAAGCCACTCCCAACTGAGAAAGCAGTTTTCTCTCGGTCCTCGGAATGTATTTCCACTCGCCAGTAACCACTCTTCAAGTCCAGGGTGGAAAACCATTGCGGTCCGGAAACGGTATCTAGTGTGTCAACAATCCTTGGTAACGGATAGCTATCCTTTTTCGTTATGTTATTTAGCCGGTAGTCTACACAGAATCGGGTGCTGCCATCCTTTTTCGTGGCCAGAACATCTGGCGAAGTCCAAGGGCTATTAGATTCTTCTATTATGCCTTGTTCCTTCATTTAGTTTATCATATCTGCAACTTCTGATTGTTTCGCTAATGGTAGTCTTCGTGGTATCTGCCGAATGGGCCTAGAATCTCCTGTATTGATCCGATGCTGGACAAGATTTGTTTTACCGAAATCTTCATCACTCATTGCAAATAATTCCGAAAATTCATCGATCACCACTTTGACGTCGTTGTATTGCTGTTCACTTAAGGCACTAGACCATAGAAGTTTCTGAACCTGTTGAGTAGTAGTTGGTATAGGTATTGCTTCCTTAATATTACTACCATTATTCAAATTAACAATCTGATAAACGGGTTCACAATTTCCAATTATAGCACCTTCTTTTAGTTGTACCCCATTTTCTGATGTGTTGGAATTAATGTTGCACATCATGCTTTAACTAAAGTCTTACCTGCAGTGATGTTCGATGTAACTTTTGTAGGGTTAGGTTCCAGCAAATAGAATCGGCGGGTCCCGATGTCATCACTAAGCTTTGTCCATAATAGCGTCTCCGAGAATGCAGAGAGTGTAATATTCTCACAGACCATCATCCTTATTTTTGCAGGATGTAGTGACGTGGTTGTAAACTAATCCCAACTAATCCCGTGTTATCATTGTAAATCTCCCTTGGGCATAACTAAGTAATGGCGGCAGCATAAATTGCTGCGTCTGAACCTCATTACAAGGTTAATCTGTTCCTCCTCCTAGTCTCATAGGAATTTCTATGTTCCCATATTTGAGTATCCGTTCTGCGACATCTAAATTTATTTTATATATGGTCATAAAGTCTACTCCAAGAATGCATTCATCCGTTATGTCTGAAACTAGGAAAGTGTGAGGAAATAATAGTTCGTCTAGTTGAATATCCAAACTTATTTCTCCGAAAACTTCAGCAGCACAAGTTGCTGTTCTTAGTAAATATTTGGTGGTTTTGTGAAGCCATTTGTTCTTGACAAGATCCGCTGTAATAATAATTGATCTTGAAGCTCCAGTGTCGATTAGTGACAGGCAGTCATTTTTTCCTACACTTCCATATATAACAAGACTGCTATTGTTTCTCTGCAACTGGGCTATCTGAATGATGACTTCGGAGCTGTCGACCCTACCAACCAACTTCTGCCCCCCGAAGTTGGTTTTTGCATGTTTTCCGACTGCTGAACAGGGGAGCTGATGCGACTAGTCGCTGTTTGATTTCTAGCCTCTCCCCGAATAGCTTGCTCCCTGGCTCGACATCTTTGGCATTGTGCTCTGTCCTCCGCTTCTGGTGATTCCATTCGACGGCGTTTTCTGCAGTCCCTTTGGAGGTGTCCTGGTCTATTATAATTTCAGCATCGCTGAATCCCGCGTGAAGAATTGCTCTGTGATGGCTGCATTCTATTACAAGTGCATTCCACCACCGAAATTTCCGTCACTCGTATTGCACTTCGAGAAGCTTGCCTGGCAGATTCATATGCTAATGCATAGGCTAGTGCTTTTGCTGTACATTTCTCTCCTGCTAGCCTTAACGCTTGTTGTAAATTTTGATCTGCAATAGCGTTCACAAATGCTTCTGTTGCCACTTCATTAAGGAAATCAGCATTTGCGGTAGAGTATGAAAGATAAGCTAATCTTTCCACATCAGCCTGCAGTTGTTGTAGTGACTCTTCATGCTTTTGAGTCCTGTTGCGTAACTGCAGGCGATATACCTGCTGCATGTATACATCACCATAACGTAATTCTATCGCCTGTACTAGTGAAGTGTAATCATGTTGCTTTTCAATCTGTATAGTTTGTAATAACTCTGACGCAGGACCGCGAAGTGCTAATGCCAGAGCTGTAGCTTTGTCTGCATCGCTCCATCCATTTACTTCGGAAGCTGCCTCGAATTGTCTCTTGAAAATATGCCACGAACTTTGTCCATCAAATATTGGTGGTTTCATTCTGCTGCCAACCGGATATTTCAATTCCTTCGCGTCGAGGTTGTCGATGCTTTATCCTCTCCAAATCTGCTTTAAAGTTATCAAGCTGCTCCGTGATATTTTGTTGTACTTCCGACACTTCTTGTTTAACTTCCGACACTTGTTGCTGAACTTCCAACACTTCCTGCTGGATTTCTTCAATTTTCACATTTTGTGTGTCTAATGAATTTTTCAGAAAATTCTTTTGCTCCTCCAAACAAGTTTCTATACAAATCTGTAAGGAAATCTTTTGTTCATCCCAATGGGATTCCAGAGAATTCTTTTGTTCGTCTAAACGGGATTCGAGAGAATTCTTTTGTTCCTCAAAAGCATTCTTTTGTTCCTCCAGAGATTTCTTCTGCTCATCCAAACGTGATTCCAGAGAATTCTTTTGTTCCTCCAGAGATTTTTCTGCTCATCTAAACGGGATTCCAGAGCATTTTTCACTTGCAGGGTTGAAAGCTCCAATTTGGTCATTAAAGTACCCAAAAGCTGCTCTATGTTCATCGCAGGCTCTTCTTCAGCTTCAAGTTCTTCTTCGAAAACAAACGTCTCAGGATTCTTTTCTTCCTCTATCAAAGCTTGTCTAAATCGCTCGACTAGAACAATCTTTAGACCTGTCGTTTGCAATGACCGCTTCCCCAACACCACTTTCAATTCGTGTATGCGAAGCTCCTCTAGTTTGCGTCCCATTCTTCCCTGATTTCACAAAATTAATCACTCTTTGAATTTCAAAGTCAAATGCCACCACTTTATTTCGTGATTTTATTTTACTTCTGACACCAGTTGTTACGAGCGTGGCCTTAGTTCGTTATTTAAAACACAATATTTCAGATATCATTTACAAGTTCTTTCTTTTATTTAACTTCAGTATTTACTTTTATAACATTTACAAACAATTATCAAATCAACTCCTTATAGTTATCGCTAGTACTGTACTTCTAATTATCGCAATAGTTTACTTCGTTCATTTCACTGTCTGAAATAAGACTGCCTCCTGGATGTGAGTAGCGCCGTATCTATACTCAACAAATTATCCTAGAACCTTCCTGAATATTCCGTTCTCCAAACCCAGTTTACTAGGATGTCACTAACCTAAAGTTGTCTCCATTTCCAATAGATGTCGCTTGTATCACTTTGTGACGCGTAACAATACGAAAACAAAGAATATAGACTTTTGTATTAAGTTATAAAAACAGTTATCTGACCACCAGGGAAGTTTCTTAATTCAGTCTAGCTATGTCCTCACATTCATCCAACAAAAATCGTCACTTGAAATACAAGAAATTTATTAATATGTCTGCATATAAATTCCGCAGAACCTTACGGACTGTTTTCCCCATCTTAAACAGAAGCTTATATCTGTCCTACCCCAAAAATCATAATTTTGATTCTATGATTTATTGAATTTTGTTAAAATATTTGTAGATCTAAGTTTTTCGTTGAAATATTTGAATTTACTGTGATATTTTATGCTTAGTGTTGTTGATTTTTTTCTCATTTGAGTTTCTCTTTAGGACAAAATAATGTAATGAGCTCAGTGGAAACGGCGTGCGGTCCCTCGTGGAAAATTTATGATCCACCACGTTATTGCCGGAAAGGAATGAAGCAAGAATCGATGCAAAAAAAAAGATAAATTTCCCGATACGGGAGAAGTGTGTACGAATTATCGAAAAGACACTATCACAGCACCTTACCAACATTTTTTTCTTTAAAAACGAGCAATTCTTAGCTTTCGTCAGGTTTTGTACATTTGTGTCACTGGGTACACTATCCGCGGTCCAGAAAACAAGAAGTATCCCAAACAAGAAGACGCGGCTACCAAAAAAGAAATTTTTCCAACAAAACACGACCTAGGCACTTCTGTACACTCTCAAAGTCAAAACTAGAAGAGGAAACCTATGGCAAAGTATAAAAATATATAAGTAGACACAGAGGCGAACAAAATTGGAAATTTTCCGTGTTTTTTAGACTGAAAGAGGTAATCTCATATACTGTTGTCTTTTGCATGAATGGGGGAAAAGAACTTGGCTATGCATTATTGTAGTGCGACTGAGACAACGAGTTAAATACAAAAATTGAGAAAACGTAGGATTACCCGAATGATAAAATCTTCTTGAATACCTCCAAAATTATTTCAAACTATTCATAATAATGTACATTGAATAACCCTACCTCCATTTGGCAAGAAAAAGATAAATTTCGCAATAAACAACGCACTAAAAGGAGATGTGATATTTCAGTCAAATAAAATTCCCCGAATCCAGCATGAGATTCCTCCACTTGAGCAAAACAAATGTAAACAGAAAAAGTGCTGTTCACATATCATATGATAACACTAACAAACATTGGAATTCTGCGAACAACATTGGGACAATTCCTGAAATTAGTGTTTTCATAAAAGAGCGGGAGCATTTTATGAGCGTAAAATCACAAAACTCCGCCCATTCTCTCTTATTTACGAAAATAAATCATTTGCCATTCCATTTCGTTCCATGTAATCTTCGCATTCACATTTTTTGTCTTATTCGTAAAATGTCCAAAGAGTGTTTGATTTTTTTTCTCTTCCTTCCTTCTTTTTCTCGCCGTGTACATTTAAATGGAAAACATTCGGAACACTCTTCTGTGTCCTTTTCTTCCTATAGCTTGCTTTCCTCTTTTTTCTTTTCCAGCGCACTCCAATCTGCCGCGGACTTATCTATCGCAATTTACTGCGAATTCTACTGCACTCTAATTTAGAATTTTAATGCGCGGGATTTTAAAAGCGGGCGAATACGACTTTTAGATAGTATTTTACACTTTTAGATGATTCTGGCTTTGGGCATTTCCAGACCATAACAATTTATATTGGACTTTTTAAAAAATCCACACCTCTCCTTTTCTCCGATTAAATCGCACATACAGCAATGACAATAGCATTAGCAATAGCACAAAAGACAAACGAAACAACGGTAGTATCGTTACGACCAACAATATATACAACCGGATTAACTACAACAAGATGAACACAAAACTGTATCTAACATCCGATTAATGCTCACGCGTAGCACTTTAAGGCAATACAACTACCTAGAGCTTTCTTATTAGGATTTCGTACCCAAAGGTAAAAATGGAACCCTATTACTATGGCTCCAATGTCTGTATGTCCGCGAGTCTGCCTGGCTGCCACCAGGCTGTATCTCATGAATCACCGTAATAGGTAGACAGTTGAATGTTTCACAATTGTGTATTTCTATTGCCGCTATAACAACAAATAATAAAAATTAAGTTAAATGAAAAATTAAAGGGGCCCACATACTAGAAACGTGATTTTTTCCGCGCTTTTTTTCCTCGATTTATTCTCATTCATTATTATTATTATCATAAGTAGGCATTAATTTTTTCGACAGCATTATTACTTTTTTCAAAAGACGGCTACTCTCATTTGAAAAAACAAGAAGATAAAGTACATAGTATTAAATTTTGACGATGGTTCGGAACCCTTCGTGCGCGATAGACATAATCGCCAGTTACAGTTGATACTACAGTTTCAATTGATTGTGTCTCCTTCAATCTTGATTAGCCCGAAACTCGCGTATGATGGCGCTCGGTTCATTCACGTCACTGTACCTAAATAAGAGCGGTCTTATTGATGGTACTACATAGCTTCAACGGCAGCTCCTTTACTCTGTGAGTTTTACATTTTCCTGTTTTATGTAAATTTCAAACAAAATGCACACCGAAGCTAAGGTTCCTTCAGGAGACGGGGTGGATCGCTGGAAAAAAATTAGTAATTTTGCACAGCTGTAAATGGTGGGCGCCACATGATTTATCCAATGTGTGTGAATAAATCACGAAACTGATTTTAAACGAGAATAATAAACATATCGAGTTCACAATTTATTCTTACGCGTTCATAAATCAAAATTGAAGACAGTATATTATTAATTATTCCAATCTCCACCAGCCTATCATAACAAAAACTACAGTACAATATAGCGATGCCAGGCAGCGTCGACTTCTACAATACAAAGTACACAAAATATGCCTGAAATATGCATACTAAAATAATTCACCAATATCACAAGATCCACTTATATTATGAAATAAATGGAAAACTCAAACCTAGTTCCAGAAATTTTATTTTGTTTTAAACTAATTCAAGAAATTGAAGTCTTCTAGGATAATAGTTACCCTGATGATATTTCAAGTTCGGTTATTTTTACAGTAAGATTACTGAAAATCATGAACGACAGCCTCGAAGTTATCATTCAATCTGGTTGCCGAATTTTGTATTCCACATGACATCAAATTAGAATATAGCAGCTGCAGGGTACCCATTTACTTAATAATATTGGTGAATGCTTTTAATATAATAACGAATACGTTGATCTTTTCCAGAAAAAATGTCCCAGCGGGAAAAAAAACGCTCTAAAAGTCCTTTTTAATGGCTTCTGCGGAAGCACAAAGCGCTTTAATTGTGCTTGAGTTTCTTATAAATTTAACATTGCATATCCGCAGAAACAAGCACTTCCTTTTACCTTCGTTTTAATCGCATTTAAAGCACTTTGTGTGAAGCAAATTGGAAGCTCGCTCTGCAGGAATTTCAGCTGCTACAGTGTCGGCACAAATAGTTACCATTGTTTTTCTTTTAATTACAGAAAATTTAAAGTTTGACGATAATGATTGTGTGAAGTAAAGGAAAACCACATAGTTTAAAGTTTAACATTATAATTCGATATCAAATATAAACTTCACAAAGCAAATGTACTCTGCAACTCTGCGAATCACGATGTATCTGTATATGTGCGTGTATGAGTCCGTTCTCTAAAATTTTCTACTTATGGAAAAGTGACCTCATTGATTTTCTATAAGCTATACAGCCTAAACTACTACCCATACAGGATAATAGTCTTCTGGTATTTTAAAGCTTGGTTTCTTACCTTCCTAAAGGCTGCTTTTACTATATACCTTACTTAACAAAATAACAAAAGAGTTAAGATTACAAAGTAACCTTACCATTTTACGCTCATAAACTCTCAGCTGAGTAATAATTGCATGTGTGTATGTGCAGCCGGAGTCCGAGTCTGTAGGCAGCTACATTCGATTTCATCAGCCCACGGCATGCCACGAAGCCAGAACGGCATATACAATGAATACTCAGCAGAGAGGTTTTGTTTGAGGAATCGTAGTCATTTGGTTGAGATAAATTTTTATACCCTAGATGAAATCTATAGGGGTATACTAAGTTTGTCATTCCGTTTGTAACACCTCGAAATAATGATGGTAGAGCAAAATGCATTGGACACCCACGCATAATATTAAAAGTTATTTTGATTTTTTCATGTCCGTCCGTCCGTCAGTCCGTCTGTCTGTCTGTGCGCACGATAACTCGAGAACGCGTTCACCTAGAAAGCTGAAATTTTGTACACGGACATTAAAAAAAAAGTAAAATTAAGTTCGAAAATTAGACAAATCGGGCAACTCCTTCGTGGGGTTGCCATACAAAAATTTCGTTTTCCACGATATATTTGGACACTACCTGAGAACACGTCGACATAGAAAGCTGAAATTTGGTTCACTGTGTTTTCATACTAATAGCAAATAAAATTTCAAAAATGGGTTAAATCGGGCAACTCCTTCTTGGTGTTGCCATATAATAATTTTGGTTTTTTACATATACTGAAAACGATCAGTCCTAGACATTTTTATTGTACTAAAAACTTCTTCAGAATAAGAAATCTTATAAAATTGGTTATAATCATTTATTCTGTCCGACGAGCCGTTCTAGAAATATATGCGAGAAACCAATGCAAAAAATCAAAATTGCTCAAATGGGTGACCATACGAAATTTCATACGTGCATTCATCTAGGGTATCATAAGGATTGGTCTTAGACCAGTTCTAGCTTTTTCACTTGTTTTAAATAAGTTTGTTAGGAAAGGTATGAAAATTTTATTACGGTTCGGAAGACAAGATCATCCGAACACCATTTTTTGTATGAATAGTAGTTTAAGGCGGAGCTATTCAAATCAAACTGTTGTCAGTTTTACATAAGAGCACTGCAAATTTTTTAAAATGTAAGGCTTAGTTGTGGCTCTCATGCGGTAGTAGGGGAGTCTGTTTCATGCTTTTCTCGAGGGTTTTCGAACGGCTGGATTGATTTGGCTAGATTTTTTTTTTTGCGTTCGTATTTGCTAGAACAAGCTCTTTAGCGAAAGAGAAATTGGAATTGGCAACCCCTTCTTGCGTTGCCATTCAAAACTTTGGTTATTCACTATATATTTGGAAACTGCTTGAGAGTTCGACGACGCGGAGAGCTAATGTCTTGTATACGGCGTTTTTAAAAACAATGTAAATTTAAGTTCAAAAATGGAACCAATCGGGCAACTCTTTCGTAGGGTTGCCATATAAAACTTTCGTTTTTAACTATATATTTTGGCACTGCCTGACGCGTCGATGTAGAGACTCAAAATTTGTCGCATTGTATTTTCATAGCAATAGTAAATATGAGTTCAAAAATGGAGTAAATTTCCCAAATAAAATTTGGTTTTAAATATATATTTGGGTACTGCCTGAGAACGCGCCGACGTAGAGAGCTAAAATTTGGTACATGGTGTTTTCATTAAATTTCACAAATAGACTGAATAAGGTTACCCCTTCTTGGTGTTGCCATACATTTTCATTATATCCTTGAATGCTGCCAGAGAAGACGTCGAGGTGGTGAGCTCATATTTTGTACACGGAGTTTTCAAAAAAATTGCAAATACACGTCGAAAAGTGGAGCAAATCGGGCAACCTTTCTAGGTAATATGCATCGCTAATCACCCCACCCTCACCCATTTAGACATCTACACATATTATGGCCGTATAACGCCGGCGGACTCCCCTAGTTTGAGATAAATATTGAATTTAATTTAAATTTTGTTGATCGAAGTAATGAAATTAGTTGAATTAAATCTAAAAAATGTATATTTAATTCTATTGGCGTTTTATATGCAGCAGCTATCTATCTAAATTTTTTTTAATTAAATTGTCATTGTTACATCCGTTTTTTAATTTATTTTTATAATTTTAGTATATGTATAAGTATTATTTCGTAATTATTAGTTGTTATTTTTTGGCTTTATTTCTGGCTTGATTTACATTTGACTTTAACATTCACTTCCCTCTAACACTTGGGAAATTTGAGCTTTCTCCTTGAATACAATACAATAATTAACATAAAGCTATCTCTATATCCGGACGGATCAAAGCAAGAAAGAGCTGAAATCCAATGCTAAATGCTGGCGACTTTGTTACAGTCGAGTAGTCTGATTGTACATATTTTTTAGTTAGAACATAAAGATGGCACAAGATGGTAGCATGGCTACCGAAAATACGTTAAAATGTATTAATAGTTGTCAAACAATAATAAGTTTTTTTCATTTGCAACTTGGCCGGAATACAACACAGTATATTTAGTATAGTGCACTTACTCGTGTATGAAATAGATTGTGATATAGGTAAAACGACTCATTTAATAAAATTAATACGGTAGATATACGACTTTTATTACACGTAAAACAACCTTACATTGGGAGATTATATTGACTTGAGTAACTATCTCATTCGTATTGACTTTTCCCCTGATATTTCATATGATCCTATACAGTCTTTTGAGAAATTTCATAGCATAGCTAGCACCGATATTCGAGAATATATGTATCCCATTAACTACAAAAAACCACACAGTTTCCGACCTGGTATAGTCACTAGCTTATTAAAATTCCTCAAATTAAAAATAATTATTGTCGTTTATATAAGGTACAACAGCATCCAGAACACTATAAAACTTTCACTTCAAGATAACCCTAAAGCTTCCTGGGTTAACAAACATTTCAGAAACTCGAATACTTCTTCCAAAGAGATGGTCTGCAAATAAGTTACCTCGTCATTTTCTATACAAATCAGTGAGTTTTTTTTCTGAGTACTTTTTGTCGGTATATTCTGTGAAGGAGTATAATATTGATTTAACGTTTTCAGACCTACAGTGATTCTATTATCATTAATTTAAGTTTCATCTCTTCTGAAATGTACTTGATATATTTGATAAGCTTGCATTAAAAATCCAGAACTTGATGTTATTCCTAACCTCTTTCACAATCAGTATTCTACTAGCTTAGCGAAGGCATTACGTACTTCATTTATTTTATCAATACTCAGAAAAGTTAATCCAACAATATTAAAGCACGGTTTCGTTAACTCAATTTTTAAAGCAGGCGGTCCAATTAGTTACTAAGAATCGTCCAATATCCAATCCAATGCACTGTTTTAATATTCGAAGGAGTTATGTATAATCAGCTTCTTCATCAAACTATACCTTTCATATCAAACTTGCAGGACGCTCGAAGGTTACAAACTTAGCTCTTTTTATTGATACCATTACCTCTGCTTTAGTGAAAATAAATAATTCAATTCCAAACACATTAATTTTGCTAAACATTTGATAACATTCGCCACAACCAATATCTGCTAAAAATGTTAAAAATTGGTTTCAATATGGACACTGTTCTTTCCTTCCAGTCATACAAAAGAAAGAGAGTTTATGGTTCAACGACTCTCAATTTAGCTCTTTTAAACAACCATCTGGTGTTCCCCAGGGTACAATACGTGGTCCATTTAATTTTCTAATTCATATCAATTATTTACCACCTGAGATTACTTCGGACACTTTTTGTACACTGACGATGATAAAATTATTAGTACTTAATGATATACTCAAACGCGGCGTTTGTGTGTGGCCGTGTGTGCGTGTGGGGGTGGAGGGGGTCTGTGTGTCACCGATATGTGCACCCCCCCTACCTATTGTGTATACATACCGTATGTATAAATAGCCACATCCTTAATAAACATCAAGGTTTGATGGTGAGAGATTTCAATTGTAACGCGAATTTACTAATAGCAACCAGTCAGTTCTAGATTTAACTAAAAGCTACGTGAGAATTCACCTACAACCAGAATTAACTAAATATTCTTTAACTAATACTAGCAGTATCAACTGCATTCTCTTAATTCGAGATTTAACTTATATTTATTATATATTATATTTATATTAGTTAAAACTAGAATTACCGAGAGGTCTTTGTTAGAACTAGGATTTCCTAGTAAGATCGCGTTTTGACGAATTTCGTGTTTTTACTGTAACAACCATACGAAATTTTATATGCGTAGTTATCTAGGGTCTCATTAAAATTTGTCGTAGACCAATTCTAGCCTTTTTACTTATTATATACTTATTAAGATTGAACTGCTGTGTACATAAAATTCAGCTCTCTCTTACAACAGCAAGAGGTGGTTGCTAGATTTTATCGATTTTTATAATATTGTTTACTGTTGCTATGAAAACGTCACATACCAAATTTCAGCTCTCTACGTCCACGCGTTCTTAGGCAGTGCCCAAATATATCGTGAAAACGACATTTTTGTATGCGAATTTTACAAAGAAGATGCCCGATTGGTCTCATTTTCCAAAATTAATTTTACTTGCTTTTTTTTAAAAAAGAAAAGATTATGTATAAAATTTTAGCACCCTAAGCTAACGCGTTCTCGATTTATTGTAAGGAAAGGCAGACAGATAGAGAGACAAACAAAGTCACACACGAACAGACAGACGAACAAGAAAAATCAAAATAACACTTGCATATTATGCGATTGTGTTCAACCCATTTTCTACTGGCAATATTTGTGTTTTCATAAAGAATATTTTTACAATCTTCTGCGCCAAGAAAGCTTATAAATTCCTCCAGTGTGACGGTTCAACTTTCTTTAGTTTCTTCTCATTCATGTTGAATGTTATTTTAACAGGAAGAGAGCTTACTTTATGCTATTAACTCTGCTTTTCCATATATGTATATATCCAGAATGCATGTAATCCATCAGCTGGGTTATGGACCCAAAGTTGGTGTACTTATGTATTTGAAGTGCGCCTTGCGATGACGGCAAATTTCTTGGAATGTAACCCATCAAGGGCTGTACGGCGGGTAATAATATACCGTTCAGCATATTATCGATATAAGGCTTTCGAAGGAGATATCGATTAAAAAAAAAAATCAGCATTATCACCAGCTCATAAGCAACATACGGAGCCTAACGACACATAACACATACGAAGCTAAACTTTCTTGAGGACCGTAGCCATTTGGCAGATAATTTGAAACTTGAGCAGAAAGATTACAATGCACATAGTGTTCAATTCAATCTTCAGGGTGTTATCACCTGATATAGTGAGGATGGCACTCTAGTTCCGTATAGTGTGTCTCAAAAGAACAGCGCATCTAACCCTCTCTGGATTTGGTATTTTATTTTCAACCGGACGAAGTTTATCTTCGCAGATGCGGTTGTTCACTTACGGATGAGGTAAACAATCATTTTGTATTGTAGATTGCTTTCCAGGTGAGCAACAAATCTGAACATTATTTATCTTTAAATTTATCTAAAGCAAATTTTAATGGACAAATTATTTCAAATCTCTGAATTAAGCTCATGGATCGGTTTACTCTGATATTTTTTGTCTAAAGCTGGAAACTTTAGGTAATTTCAATGTGTCTATGACAGCATTGGTACAGACCTCAAATCATGATAGAATTTCAACGGCAAGGCTCATGCGAATATGTCGATGCTTAGGTATGGAATGGTGTGCCTCTATTCAGATAGGCACTCTATTCGCTGTCTTCTTTCCTAATAAGTCAGGAAAATGTAATATATTTAGATATTTTTAATTGCTTGAATCTAAATTTGTGCGTCAATGTCTGACTTATTCATTAAGGTGGCCACAATTTTGGCACATCTTTAAAATATTCATGACGGGTCGTAGGACCTGGATTGCTAACAATAGTTCTGAAAAAGGTCCATCAACTGTGGTCAAGTCAATAGCGTTTCTGTATAGCCAATTGCTCCGTTCCACCCATATTCCATCCAGGATGTTAAAAAGTCTCTATTTCTATACATAGGAAGGGCAATAAAATAGATGTATCGACTTTTTTTTAAATACAAATAATAAAAATTCACATGTTAACACTTGAAATTGGTCAGCTACATGCAATTAATCCAGAGAATCAAAATCAATCATTTTCTGTAATAAAAGTGCTGATTTTGCTACTATCGAAAGATTTGAAAGCACTTCTTTACTACTAAATAAAAATTCTATTTATTGTAAACTTATGATTATGATTCAACGTGATGAATTGTCATCTTAAAAAACGCGAACCACTTGCTTCAACAGCTGACAGCGAGCTTTTATTACCAGCTACGTCAACTACTATAACTTGGTTTGCTGTGAGCAATAATTGTCCATTTTTTAATTGGCATTAACTAAATGCATGTTAAACTCGAAGGAATGAAATTGTGTCTCTTTAAAAGTCGTACAATTTGTAATATTTCGCAAAAGGATAATTTGTTGTTTTTTATAGCAAATTTGTTATTCAAACTTTGGCCGAAGAGTAGACAAAATTGCTGTATTTGAACCTTTCTATTTATATATGAAATTTAAAAATCGGTAATTACTCATTATACAATTTTCGTATTAAACCCATTTATGTCCTCTGGTTCAAAAACGGACTAGATAAATTCTTTAAGAAAAATTCATTTTTTTGTTTTCGCCGGATTAAGTGCAACATGTGACTCTGCAATCAGTAGGCAGATTAAAAGCTCCTCGTACCGTAAGCATTGCTTCCATAACAAAGAGAACGTAGCGGCAAGTGTACTCTGCTCTGAAGTCAGTTATGAATTTTTCGCTGGCGTTGGCTTGGGTTTGTATATAATTCCACTCCGAAAAAGTTTAACATTAAAACTTACACAAAGTCTTAAAATTATTAAGACAAATCAGTTAAATTAAAACTTTTAACTGTCTTAGGTTTAAGCCGGCAAGTTTCAATTTAAATATTGTATTGAGAACTCATTGGTTTTAAATTTAAAGTAAAAATTTTCTGAATGTGAGGCAGGGGAATTTGAATTTTGGAGAAAACTTGTGTTCAATCTAAACTAAAGTTATCTCAATTTGAGGCAGGGGAGTTTAAATTTTGGAGACAATTTGTGTTCAATCTAAACCAAAGTTATCTCAATTTGAGGCATTGGAGATTGAATTTTGGAGAATATTTATTTGAATAGTTTTCATTGTGGTAGAATTCTATTCGAAATATTACATGGGAGATTAAAAAAAATGAAAATTAATATGGTTTCATTTTATTATTTATTAATTTTTTTTTTTACATTCATTTACATATGTATATATATTATATTCGAAATAAATGTTTTTTCATTGTTTTATTAATTATTATTATTTTATTATATTACTATTTATTTTATTTGCCATTGAGATTTATTCCGACAAGTGAGTTTACAAATTAATAATTACAGCGTAGTACTCGGATTCTTGTAATACTCACATTCCTGCATACGAGAATCTTTGGCTTTTTTTCATAACTACGTACATCTATATTTTACAAATAACTCTTTTTAACTTTAATTTAACATTAGTTTTGGATATGAAGGAACCATTGGTTATTTTACGTGAATTCAAAATAAATGTTCTTTTCATTGTTTTCAATTTTTTCTTGTTCTAAATTCATTAGGTGGACTTTTATTTGCCATAGAGATTTATTCAGACAAGTGTATTTTTGATACGCAAACATTTATTATTTTTATTCGGTATTATTGAAATATTTTGAAAATTTGTTTTGAATTTCAATTATACGCGTAGTTACTGGAGGTAGCTCAATTTTGTATATAAAATGTTGTAAGAATATAAAATATCTTCTCAAATTTACATCATATGTAAGATTAAGTACAAAAAATAATTCCATTACTTCAATAATATTAAAATGATTTGGTACCTTGATAAAGTGTTTGTCAACATAAATTAAATAGTATGAAATTGCTGTTGGTCCAATAGCCAATATAGCAGGATGCCCTTTGGTATTTTTAACGATTTCTTCTTTGGGAGCGTTAATCCAGATATATGAAAATATATAAAGTTAATTACAAATATAACATTTTGTTATTTTTTTAATTACTTTCATTTCCGATTTTAATTAATTTGTGCTTGGCTTGAGAAAATGATTCTCTAGACTAGATTTAGTTTTATTTCCCATAGACGCTGGAGGTAATAACTTCAGAAGTGCTATAAATGATTTAGTTGAAATGTTCCATTCTGAGAAGAAATAGATTTATAGCAACCAAATTTATTATGATAACATTTTTATTATACCTCCGCAAATCCTGCAAAGATATTTTGGAGTAGGTAATCTAAAATTTTGAAAATAACATTTTCATACCTTCGCCAATTTAAAATCATTTTGTCACTATTATCTGGATACATTAGCTCAAAATCAAATAATATCTAGAAAGTATTTTAAATATAAAAAAATGTTATTTATTATTTCATATGCACATGTACTAAATATCTATTCAAATTGTTTGAAATGAATTTTAATAGCTATTTACAATTTGTGGATCATAGCAGTAAAATGGAAAATTTAAAATCTCTTCTGAATGTTTTTCCTTTAAGTTTTTACGATATTTGACGGTTTTTCTTAAATTGTCTTAACAAAGTATTGATTCTAAAGCGACTGCATTTTGTAAGACTTTTTTCTGCTTTCTTTAATATATATATTTTTTTCTTTATTGTATTTTTTTATCCCATCGAAATTCGAGGAATTTCGTTTCTGGAGCTACATACAAATCATTACTTTCATAGTTTTATTTCTTTTATAAGTGGTTTTAAATTCATTTAAGACATCAAAAACAAGGTACTCAAATTTTTTTATTATTTCGTAAGATGTAGGTGATTTATTTAAATTACCAGTTATAAAAAAAAATGGAAAAATGTTTCTTATAATTTCACTCACTTTTTGGTTGATTATATTAATATTGTTGTTCGAAACACCAAATTAATTAATTTTTTGGAAAAAATTATCGATACTAGTAGTTTTTACGGATGCTATGTCTAAATTTATATTAGGTGTTAAATTTCTCCTTTTTGTTGCTTCTTCCTTTATTTTCTCGATTCCCGAACAAATATTTGGGACAAAACTACTTTGAGGCAGGTTATTGCAGTTTTCTAAACAAGTTTTAATATGTTTCGATAAGTCGCTATAAGTCGCAAACGTTTTCTCACATTGATGTGATACTATGTACTTCAAACACAAATTATTACTATCATGATCTAAGTCGTGATAATTTTTTAAATGCGCGAGTGTGAATGAAATGCTTCTAAACGAATTTCCACAAATATAACAAAAAAACATTATTTTATTTTATATGTAATAAACAATTATAATAAAAATACTTACATGAAAAATAAAATGCAGCCACTAAATAAAAAATCAACTTCACTTCACGGATGCGTACTTCTACTACTGATTCACTAGCAAAAGTCGCACTTGTTCGAAATATTAAAACCGTTTCGGTTTCATTATCTCAACAATCCCGTTAATTTTTATCATTTATTTTGAAAAAGGTATAAAATAAAACTTCATTAGTTTTAGTTCTTTTCTATGAAAAATTTCGGACTCATTTTAAAACCTTCTGAGTTTAGAAAAAATTGAGACTATTATGAGTTTTAAGTTATGGAAATAATCGTTTGATATAAAGGTGACTGTTTGGAATTCAGACTAGAAGAGACTTAAAAACAAACCGTTTCGGTATGAATTGAAAAATAAGAGAAAATTAGACCTAATTTTAAACTTTCAGATTTACAGAGAAGTTAAGACATTCACAAAGTTTTAAATTAAGATGAAACTGATATAAAAAGTTTTAAACTTTTACGTTTTCTTGTTTTTATACAAGAATGTTTTAAAATACCTTAAAACTTCCCATGGTTTTTGAAAATAAACTCAAATTTTTAACAGTGTAGTTAGTCCTACTTTTTTTTATGTAAAACAATTTCAGTATATCTTTCTATTCGAAATCTTTTAGCTTAGTTGTGTTTTTGACGCCGTGATTATTATTCGATGTTCATTAGATTATTTTGATCGTTTTCTCTTGATGGTGCGCAAACGCACCAGTGCAGAGTGCATTTCTTTGTATGAGAGGTGCGTCAAAAATATATATCTTTAGAAATAAGTAAATGCTGGGAGTGAAAAAGCAAAATATTGCAGTAATAGCATATTACATTTTATCATAAAAATTCAAAATAATTAAAATGATACATTAGAAATTCATAATAGAAGGTAATAAAAAATGTTATTTTACACTTCCAAGAAACATACAAAATATTTATTACTTAATAATTTTGAATTACTTAATGAACTAATAAACAAAAAATTTGAATATATAAATGAAAAAAACTTTTAATAATAATGTTGTGTCTACTTTTCCCTAATAACTTTTAACCCTAAGTTTGTATGTCAGAGAAATTTACCTAGTATCCTAATAAATATTTGTTAACCAAGCCTATTTTATATATTTTTTACAGTAATAATGATAAAAGATCCTTACACATAGTATTTTTCTTCTTTCGCGGAAGTTTTCTTAACCCCGTAATAAGCGGATCGGATCTTAAAGATGTCTGTATTTGCAGCGACTCGGGACGTTTTCCTCGTATGATTAACTCGATATGGTTTTATATCTTTATTTTTGGCCTCAACCGCTTCCTCTGACAACTCTCCGATAGGCAGGAGTGCAAAGTCTATCACATCGGATCCATGGATAAGAATCTTGTGAACTGACGCAGGCAGATAATACAACGGATATTTGGTCCTTGAAATAGGCTTCCTCTAGAATGAATACTTCGGTTGTTTCCTTCTAAAATTCAAACCTTATTGGTCTGCAGGCTCGCATAGAAGAAGGACGCAGGTTTCTCCATATGATCTTTTCTAATGATGTGTCCACTAAACGTAAAGGCACATATGAAGTTACAAACAGACTCGCATCTCCGGTGGCCGGATTACTGAAAGACTGCTTGTACTCACTGTAGCCTGTCCTGCCATCAAAAGAGCACTTTCCAATTAGGCATAGGTTTTTCAAAGGCCCGGACACATTATCGATCAAATGTTTTTGCGACTGAACAATACGCGAAGCCGTATGGTCTAAAAGAGTCTGTAGCTCAATTTCCGCGGAATTTTCTGTCACTGTAATGTTAGCGGGATAGCAATTTTGTTTTGCCCGAACAATGTGGTGGTAGCACATAAGCTGCTAATTTTGTGTTTATTAAATCTTTAACTAGCAAATTCTGGTGTTTAGTCAATTTTGCCACGCCCGAAAGGGATAAAATTTCTTCGGTTTCGATGTTTGGTATGTCGCTATTTGAATGCAATGAATTTTCCAAAAATGATTGACTCATAGACTCGTCATTTAATGTTGCTAACCTTCGTTGTTTTGTCCTATCACTGCACTCAGGAAACGGTTTCATAGGCCTCCCGCGTTGACTACACTCACTTTGCGAGTCTCTACTTTCTAGCGTGATATCTTCTACTACATTCACCCAACCGCAGTTTTTATGCAAAAATTGAGCCTTGCAACGCGAAGCACTTTTCCAAAAATCTGAAGTTCTAGTACATACGTACTCTAAATTTTAGATTATCGAGATCGAAATTTTGTCAGATTGTTCTCTTGAGTTGTTTTCTATTCATCTTCCCAGACATATCGGGATATTCATCCTTGAAAACTTGCAATGCACAGAAGTACCTTAAATAAATGAAAAAATACAGCTTGAAATAAACTATCTCCTATCAAATGCCACAGCGGCGTAGAATGCTTGCTACGAAACATTTATGACGGCGTAAACCCCGTCTTGTGAGAAACGATGCACCTATTTGCAAAGATTATGATTTTTCTAATTAAACTTGAGCTTTTATCTACAAATCTATAAAGCTTTAAGAACAATATAAAAAGTCATGAATTCAAAAAAACAGAAAATTCTACTGTCAAAAACTAAAGTTTGTAGAACGCTTGTTAAACACAATTCAAGCCTCATAGGATGATAACAAGTATAAAAATGCGTAAACCTTACCTTGTTTATTAAACTCCATTGTACAATCACAATATCACAGATAAATTTTTCAAATAAAATACGATGCACAAAAGGGTCTCGGTGACTCACTGTCTCACGTAATAGCGCATGGTTAGTTTATTCACTTCAGATGTCAAACAAATTCTGAAGATATGTTTGAAACCTAAGTATATCCTGGATTAATGGGGGTATCCTACTTTGCTAATTAACTGCAACTTCAGTGGAATTAAGATGACGCATTTTTTATTTTTGACATATGGTAAAATCTTCTGTGCAGTGGGCCTTTTGACTCTAATTTTGAAAATCAACATTTCAGTACAGAAAGGTTCTTCGGTACGGAAATTATGGAAGTCCTTAAAAATTTAGCAGAAAATGATCCTTGTCCATATGAGATAATAATTGCACCTGATGTAGTTAATTATTGTACAGATGAAGACTCCAGCGATGAGGAGAATGACAACCCAAATCGGATTAGTCGTTATCAATTTCAAGCAGAAGCTGAAATCGTATTCGATGATTTTACTTTGGGATATAATCAACAGTTAGAGGAGCAACCAATTATTTGCAGTAAAAAAATCACAGTTGGACAAAAGGGGACGAAGATAGTCTATATCTGAACGCGCGTGGATAAAATACCATCAACATGAGCGATAAAAAACTTTTCAATAAAATGAACCGTGGACAACACGAATCTATTGTTGACAGAGATAAAGAACTTATAATAATCAAATGGAAAGATAATCCGGTAGTTACTATCCAATCTAACAGTCATGGTGTTAATCCTATAGACCACGTGTAAAGATATGTGCAGAAAGAGCAAAAAAGATGGATGTACCGCTAAAGTGTACAATATGTATATACAAGGTGCCGACCATAGCTACCGAGTAAATGTTCGGGGAAAAAGTGGTATATGCTAATCGTTTTGTGGACGATCGACTTGACAGTTACCAATGCATAGCTACTTGCGAAAACCTATGGGTGCACACTAGATGGCTTAGAATTTCGTCGCCAATTATGTCAAATTAAATTAAACTTTGTGCACAAATGGGTTAATGTAATTAAGTCTCAACATCCGTGATAAGTACATTTTCTTTGTCAAGATATTACGCAGGTCCTGATGGTTTTTAGCCTCTGTTAGGTAAAAGCAGCTTATCCTTTTGTAAACATCTGCGCAAACGATTCACGTTCAGCCAATTCCCAAAACAGGAGAGGGTAGCTATTACCCTAATTATCGACCAATTGCAGTCACTTCGATTCTTTCCAAGGTTTTTGAATTTGTCATTAACTCCGAATTAATGAAGTATCTTGAAATCAATCAGCTCATCAATAATCGCCAATATGGCTTCCGAGCTGGACGCTCATCTGGAGACTTGCTGACTTTTCCTACGGAACGTTGGAATCGTAGTCTCTAAAATATTTATGAGTCCAGAATCGTTGCCCTAGATATTTTTAAGGCCTTTGATGGAGTCTGGCAACCATCCCTTTTAGCCAAATTTGAAGCACTTGGTGTCTCACCTTCTCCTCTATTATGGATTGAAAGTTTGCTATCTGGTCGCCTAATTCGTGTTCTATTAAACAGAGTTATATCTGAATCTCACTTTATAAATGCTGGTATGCCCCAGGGCTCTGTTATCTCTCGGTCTCTTTTTCTTACTTTCATTAATATTCTGCTTTTCCTTAGTTTTAATTCTTTCCATAGTTTTGTTGATGATAGTACCTGCGGAAGTTTAAGGGTGAGATACATCGGGGCACCTCCGCCACAGGCCTCATATCCCCTAATCCTTTCCCTATCTCCTTTCTTCCATACTGTGCGCATCATAGGGTATCCCCTGAGCTTGGATTAATAATAAAAAAAAAGGCAGCTCTGATAACTGACTTATAAGAATGGACCATAGGAAAGAATGGCACAAGTTTTATAGTTTTCTCTTTTGCACTACGGCAGAGTTGGAGCTACCAACACAAAATATCGCCTTACTGAACGTTTTGTTATGCCATTTGATGTTTCTATGTTGGCTGCAGATGCAATCACCTCAGAAAAAATAAGTCTTTCTTGCCCATATGCAGCATTCAGGTAAAAATAACCTTTTGAAAACTAAAGTCGGACTGAGTTTAGTTTCGTATAAGAGTGCTTATAAGCTATTAAAATATCACTTGGACACAAGAAAATATATTTATTTTTTTAATTTAATTTGATTTTCTGATGTAAATGTCATCTGATTGGTTGAGTTTTACACGTTTTTTATTTATTAAACGCTTTATCGGGTGCTCAAACGCTGATATACGGAAACACACATTTTATGCCACATGAAATAGCGAATCGATCAGTCCATTGTTATAAGTCAGTGATTCTGATGAAAGGCAACCTAAGCTGCCCAAGATGTGGAGTCGCCAAGCAATAATACTGGAGTTGGAGGTAAGGAAGAAGAAAAGAAGAAAACTAAGAAGAAAGTTAAAATTACTCTAAGATCGACGCAGCAGGTTCGCGATGCTTTATGATCGACAAATTTGGCTCTAAAATTTGTGTCTGCTTATTCTCCTATGCTCAACCCAATCGAACAATCGTTTTATAAAATGACAGCGTACTCACGACCAATTTTAATTTATGTAACTAGAGAGCATAACAGTGTTACAGTTATTGAAAATAACCTGCAACAAGTCACACGGACTGAATGCGCCAATTATGTAATGGACTTGGTTTTACTCATCCCTAAGGCAATGGGAGAGCAGCCTTTGCACTGACCATTTGTGCAGAAATTTGATCTATCTCATCTTTCATAATATCTTTCATATTAATGTCAATGTTTGAAAAAGTTGTTTTTGATGACAAAATGAAATAATAAAATGTTGATTTGAATTGAAATTGAAAGATTTTGTATTAAAATGTCTTATTAAGAATTTAGGATATTTGTGCTTGGTTTAAATTTATTTGCTCTTGGGTAAACTGATTTTTGCTTGGGTTAAACTTATTTGTGCTTAGTTTAAACTTATTTGTTCTTGGGTTAAGCTTATTTGCTCTAGGTTTAAATAAATCTGCGAATGCTATAGGAAAAAAAGGCACCATAACTAACTGACACCTACGAAAATAGCGCGGCTAGCCGATATTTGTGCACATTTTCTTAATCTTAGACTTGAAATTATAGTCCGCGCCACGAAAACTGAGCTATCAAGGTCAGGGAAATTTCAGTTCTGGGTTGCCGCTTTACCAATTTAACCTAAGAAAAATTTGTAAATCTCAATTTAAATAAAGTTATTATATTGTTTTTCTACAAGGTCAGATAAATTTCATCCTCGCAAACATGTTTTATGTCGTGTTTATTTACAAATAAATTTGGCTATTATATACCGCTGTTCTTAATGTAAGTGCATCTGGAAATACAAAAATTACAAATTACAAAAATCTCTAATTAAACTTAATATTCTATTCTATGATAAAACCTCTTGCATTTTAATGATGAAACTTATTGATTAAAAATTTGTTTTTAAGAAAATCATAAAGAGTTCCCTTTAAAATATTTTTCTAGGTCTTTAAGAAACTCCACTAATAATAGAAGTGTTTAATAAATATGAATATATATAAAAACTTAAATTTTTGAGCTTAAACCGAAAGCATTTTAGTTTAGACACACGCCATTTAGGATATTTGAACTGACAATAATTTATATTCATTTCGGTTGTAAATTAGAGTTCCAGATTACTTTTAGAAGTTCTGTGACGAAATTTATTTACAGGTAATTAATAAATTTTTTGCAAGAATGACAGAAAAAAACTTATGAAATTATAAATAAATATTTATTAAAATTACAAAAAAAGAAAAATTTGGAATACACGCAAATTTAGGGACTATAACTAAACAGTCAATAGACTTGGTAAGACATTCACTTTTCTACGCTATTATTAGCAATATTTTCACGGTCAGTCAATTAACAACGACTTATCAAAAGTTTGAAGATTAAGTAAGGCAAGTAAAAAATATTTGGTAATACATAGTGGTATGCCAGGACTACGAGATTTAATTACTGTCTCCAGGTTTCTTTTGATGAGAAATTTAGTGTACATATATAGTTTTGATGACATCATTTGTAAAATAAAAAAAGAAAACCTGACTTAGAATTTCCAAATTTCGATTTTTTAAGCCCAAACTTTGAATCGGTGGATAGAGGAGTGTGGGTTGTAAAAGTTGAACAAGACGATTTTCGAATGGTACGGACACAATGTGTAGCTGAGCTGGCAATTAATGCTGGTGTTGTAACGCACGGTTGGGCATTTGTTTGTCTTCTTTTGAGTAGTAATAGTGGAGTATGGAGTGGGTATAATAATCACTCGTTCGTAGCTCTTCGGCTTTGAAACGTGTACGATTTTTTTAGAATTTTGTTATGTTTTACATATGCTGTGTTCTTTTGTGCCCGAAGAACAAAAAAAATACACAAAAGAACGCCTCATACATTTTCATTCAAAATTTATAAATGAAGCGAACAGCACAAATAGTTCGCTTCAATCGACAGAACAATTTTTTCTCTCCAGGATGTGGGAGTTCTAGTACAAGGTACACAAAAGAATACAGCTATAGTACCGTAAAGTCATCTATGATACCTGTCACAGGATGGTAAGTAGTTTTGGAATACTGCATCTTTATTTAAGTGTTTGATTGTTCAGGAAAAGGCACGCAATGCTCAGCAGTCCGGTTATGAAGATGCTTTTATATTTTCGTTGCTCCGATTACTCCGATAGATGAAAAAGCACACAATTTCGAGATTTGAAAGTGTTATTGTTTCTAAGAAATTTGTCAGCGATCAAAAATGTTTTTTTACCTATCTGATTTTCCGACATAAAATCGATGACAAGACATATTGGTGGGGAGCTCGCAACAGAAGCATATAAACTGACTTAACGAATTTTGATTTAGTGTTCTTTCAGTCGAATCCTAGTTGCATGCAATCATCAACGTATAACAACCCGTGAGTTTTTCATAGCGATACTGATACAAGCTTGACTTGTTCAACATTTTTCAATTTTTCTTCAGATTTTTTACGGTAAAACTAGAAAAATAAAATCCATTCGCTCTCCTCTTCGGTAGCTGGAGTTGCTTTGCTTGTAATTTCGTATTAATTCAAGTAGTGTTGTTTAATTTAACTTCACGTTAACTTTTAATTTCTAGGAGAAAGATAAACTTGCTTTATTAGATATCGATAGAGGTAGAAATAGTAGCGAAAGTGTAAAGCGGAAGACTGATAAGACAATTAACAACTTTTTTTAGTTGAAAGCAAGATCAGTTAAGTTCCCTTCAGAAGAAATAGTCAGTAACATATCATGCACTTCTACTCGCATTCCTATAAATGTGACTCAAGGTGCAAGCTGACTGTTGTCAGCCAATTACTGCCCCCGTGACAGAATCGCTTGCGTCAGCATCTGTTTCTACAATCTCTTCACGAGAAAGCGTATCCGGTTATGAGTCCTTAATGTCCACCCTGAGATCGACATTGATGTGGATAATATTCTCGATAGGTTTTCGAAATCAAACCGAAAATTGGATTTTGTGATATAACATAAATATGATTAAAAAAATTAAAATTTTAAAAGCGACTTCTTCCGAACTTTTTCCTCCCCCTTGAACATTTTAGTTGTGACCCCCCCCCCCCTGGGCTGCAAGTCTGGATACGCGCTTGTCAAGCTTCATCAAATCAGGAGTAGTATTTTAATTGGAATAATCGTAACAGAGCAATATCCTAATATTGTGGTGAATTTCCTGTTTTTAAACATATGAAAGGATCAAATCCTTTGTGCACTGCAGCTTTCATACTTATGCCAAAGGAAGAATATAGTGAAGCTCCTTAGGCCTCAAATCTAGTCCCGAGATATTTCACTTTCCAGTCTGTTAAGCGAACTGTTTATCATTAAATCATTTTTTTGAACTTCCGTCAATCAAGTCCAAATTTCATATACGTAGAAGCTTTTGCATAATTTTGAGGAGAAAGAGCTCAGAAAATTAGTATGTGGCCCAGAGTATAAATGTTTCTGCAAATCTTTATTAATGCAGGAAGGAGTTCTTCAATATCCTGTTGGCCAGAAAGAGCCAGTGCCCTCTAGGAGATTTATAAGGCTTTGAGGTACCAACAGCTCGTTTTGTCTAAATTATGCTCCCACAAGGGCTAGTCCTATTCAATGTCCTGTGTCCAATTTAATTTTCAAATAGTTAATACATCACTTAATTAAATTAAGTATTATGCAAATTGAATTACGTTTTGGTTCTTTTAGCAATGTAAACAGAGAAATACTTACGTAATGTTATCTTGCCTTGCATACACCAAAATGAAAATTTTGCCTCTCAGCTAAATTTAAAATTGTTTTTTGTAATAAAGAAACTCCAAGTGTGCTTGTCAATTCTAATCTGAAAATAATCCCCATTACGAAATTGGTAATTCATTTATATCGATCGTAACATTTCTTCAATGTATAATACCACAAAAAAAATTTGCAAGCACTCAAAATCGTTCAGAATTTTCTCAGGTATTATGAGAGAGAAGAATCCGTTACTGCGTATAAAAACATTGAACAGACACACCACAAAATTATATAAATTCTCTAGAACAATGTAGGCATCATCCTTGTAGCTTTACAAAGATCTCGTAATTTTTCACTAGCATTCGATTTGAAGCTGTGTACAAGGAGCTTAAGATGTTCTTTAAACCTTCTTAAACCTGCAATCCTGCCACCTTAGGGGGAGTAATCAATAAGATGTAGAGGTAGGTAGGTAGAACAATATCGATGTGAAAGAAACCTAAGTAGCAGTGATTCCTTGCTTAAGGATGCTTCTATAAATTGAGGAAGGTACCCTTTTGAAATCCAATTTCCCGGTAGAGCAATGAATAAAGAAGAAACATGAATTCGCTACTTTTAGTCTTTCTGCAAAATTGCTAGAGAGAAAAAAATTGTGTGTAAGAACAAGAGCTATATTCTCATTTTGCCAGGACAATATAATTTTGATAAAGAACTGCAATATTCCGGCATCCTACCAGAAGTTAGTTAAGACATGGTAAACTTTTGGGTTATTTGCACAAACATTTGTCATTCCTTATATCAAGAGTATTTGACACGTCTTGTCGTGATTACTTGAATCGCTTTAATTAACTTTTTCAAAGCACTTTCACCAGTCGCTTGCGTGCTGCTAAGTTTTTCGCTAGAAACTCGATTATTGCTCTCCTTTCTGCCTCTGCCCGCTGACGTGGTTGTAAATTTCACTCTGTGCTGTCTACCTTAGGTCCACCCCTCTATATATAATATATTAAATCTGATGGTTATCTAAACGTCCTTTAATTACACGTGTTTACACTATGTTATGGTTTTGGGGGTCAAGTCAGTCCCGCGTGTGTGTTTTTACTGTCCCTGAACTGGACAGCGTCTGGACTGTGTGGCTTTGTCCTTGTGATTTATGTTTTTTGTAAATTAGAAAATTCTGGGATTGGTTTCCCTAATAACATGGGTCTGGTAATAAATGGCATTTAAGATGTAGATGGGGGCTTGCTACTTTCAACTTGTTAAATGCCCTAAGTGGAATAGAAATTATCGTTTTTGCACGATAATGTTTTTTCTTCTCGCTCAAAATGTTGCTAGT